>JAYMTA010001774.1:0-18722 GCA_036897625.1 Pelargonium cotyledonis
ATATATAAATAATAGTAATATAAATAAATTTCTTTCTTAAAAAATATAAACAAATAAGTAAATTATGAGGAAAGAGGAAGAAGAAGAAAAAAGAAAGGTTAATGGAAAATAAATATATATGTAGGCAGGGAAGAGGAGGGCCCGGAAAATCCTGGCATTGGTTCGAGCTTCCGTCGACGGAGACACGACCCTAACACCTCACTCCTCTCTCTCTCTCTCTGCTCTCTCTCATTTTCTCTCTCTACAACCATTGCTCTCCTCCCTCTCTCTCTCTTCTCTTCCTGATCTGTGAAATCACGAGCTCTCCATACCCTTTTTTCACTTCCTTTTTCTGCCAATTGGGTTCTTCACTGCTCCTTGATTTCGGCGTCCACGGCCCCAAAATTCTGATCCTTGGTGAGCTTTTGTGTTTTTCCGTTTGCAATTTCGTTTTGGTTGTTGATTTGTTGGTCGGAGATTTGTTTGACTTTTTTCGAATCTGTTTCTTGTTTTGGATTTACTGTTGCGGGTTTGAGATTGTTTTGATTTGTTTTCAGCTGGATTTCGGAGGTGAATGTGCTGTTTTTTCTCAGATTTTGAGCTCTCATTATTGTTAATATATATTTTTGTGTTTTGTGATTTTGCACTTGCGGAGTTAATTGGTTTTATGGTTATAATTATGTGAATTTTGGGGATTAGTGACAAGCTGACAATTTCTAATTTGGGGTTTCAAAGATTTTTGGTAACAGATTTGATTTTGAAACAATTTGCTCATAATGGTGTGTGTGATGTCAGTGCATAAAGTTGGTTATTTTATGAGTTGGGTTTGGATTATGAGTTGATTTGTATCTGTGTTTTGTGTCATTAGGTGTTTTAGAGGAAGAGGTTTTGCAAAGTGGAGCACTGTTGTTATTGGAGATTGGTGAAGCTAAGCCTCTGGTGGTTCTTTATCTGATGAGTATTATTGCATGATTTAGTAGTTTTGAGCTGAAACGTGAGAGATGGCACGGGGTAGGATAAGGGAAAAGCTCCGGCGGAGCCATCTTTATACATTTGCTTGTATCCGACCTCATTTCCCTCCTGAATTGAGCGATCAAATTGAAGGCCCCGGTTTCTCTAGAATTGTAGATTGCAACCAACCCACTGTTGTTGGGAAGAGACCTTATTGTTCAAATTATATATCTACCACGAAGTATAATATTATTACCTTCTTTCCCAAGGCCCTGTATGAGCAATTCAGACGGGTGGCCAATCTTTACTTTCTTGCTGCTGCCTGTCTTTCGTTCACGGCCCTTTCTCCATTCAGTTATCTTAGCATGGTTGCTCCTCTGGCGTTTGTTGTAGGGCTTAGTATGGCGAAGGAAGCTTTGGAAGACTGGCGTAGGTACCGCCAGGACGTGGAGGTTAATAAACGGAAAGCGTGCTTTCATGAAGGGAATGGTGTGTTTAGTTATAAATCTTGGGAGAAGCTTCATGTTGGAGATGTGGTCAAAGTGGAGAAAGATCAATTCTTTCCTTCAGATCTGCTTCTCTTGTCATCGAGTTACGAGGATGGCATTTGCTATGTGGAGACTATGAACTTAGACGGCGAGACAAATTTAAAGGTGAAGAGGTCTTTGGAAGTAACATTGCCATTGGATGAAGATGAGGTTTTTAAGGATTTCAGGGCAACTATCAAATGTGAAGATCCAAACCCGAGTCTCTATACCTTTGTGGGTAACTTTGAATATGATCGCCAGGTTTATCCTATTGATCCTAGTCAGATTCTCCTCCGAGATTCAAAGCTAAGGAATACTGCCCATGTATATGGGGTGGTGATATTTACTGGTCATGATAGCAAAGTCATGCAGAATAGCACAGAATCCCCAACGAAGAGGAGCACTATAGAGATTCGGTTGGATTCCATTATATATGTTCTTTTCGGCCTCCTTGTTTTTATCTCGGTGATAAGCTCGATAGGCTTTGCGGTGAAGACAAAGTACCAAGTTCCACATTGGTGGTACTTGGAGCCTGATAAAGATGAAGGTGTTGGTGATCCTCGCAAGCCTGTGAGGTCAGGATTTTACCATCTGGTCACTGCTCTCATGCTCTATGGATATTTAATACCTATATCGCTCTATGTTTCAATTGAGGTTGTGAAGGTTCTGCAAGCAACCTTCATTAACCAGGATTTGCATATGTTTGATGAGGAGAGTGGAACTCCGGCTCAAGCTCGCACGTCGAATTTGAACGAGGAGCTAGGTCAGGTAGACACAATCCTCTCTGATAAAACTGGCACTTTGACCAGCAATCAAATGGATTTTCTGAAGTGTTCCATTGCTGGAACTTCCTATGGTGTGAGAGCTAGTGAAGTTGAAGTAGCAGCAGCAAAACAGATGGCTGGTGATATTGACGATCAGGAATCGGATCTTTCTAATTTTCCAATGACCAACAATTCCAGACCAGCATCTGACATTGAACTGGAGACTATCATCACTTCTAAAGATGAATTGAAAAAGAAATCTCCCACGAAAGGATTCAGCTTTCAGGATAGTCGTCTTATGGAAGGAAACTGGTGGAAAGAGCCTAATGCAGATACTATTTCGTTATTTTGCAAGATATTGGCAGTTTGTCACACCGCGATTCCTGACTGGAACGAGGAGACTGGAAGTTTTGTCTATGAGGCAGAGTCACCAGATGAAGGGGCTTTTCTTCTCGCAGCGCGAGAATTTGGGTTTGAGTTTTGTAAAAGAACTCAATCAAGCGTTTTTGTCCGTGAAAGATATCATCCCTTGGGACATCCAGTTGAGAGGTGAGTGTACAAATCAACAATTTCCAATTTTGTTTGAGTTTCTTGTTAATCTTCCTTAGGTTCTGGTGTCTTATCATATTTTTAACTTACAGGGAGTTCAAAATTCTCAATCTCTTGGATTTCACTAGCAAAAGAAAGAGAATGACTGTTATTGTGCGGGACGAGAACGGACAGATTCTTCTTATGTGCAAGGGCGCTGACAGGTTCGGCTTGCTATTATCTTTTCTTTCCCCCCAAACCCAATAGATAATAAATTTCTTTTTAGGTACTAAGAGTTGAATAATGGGCGGCCATGTGGTCTGAAGAGGGTCAATTTGTGTGCTGAATATACAATAAAAATATAACTTTAGCAGCTCTTATTTGGTGTTGGAAATCACATCTCCTGTATATGCTTTGACTTCTCAGACCCCACAATGATGCCCAGCATCATGCCCTTGGCTGCTCTTTTTTTTTTAATGGTTTGACCCCCCAAAAATGGGGCATTCAGTTGCATGACTATTGCTGTTCACTCCCCTTCTCCTCCTTTTTTTTCGGGAGCCCATTTATATGTTGTTTGATTTTTGCAGCATTATTTTCGATCGTCTATCGAAGAATGGAAGGCTGTATGAGGAAGCTACTACCAAGCATTTGAATGACTATGGAGAATCTGGGTTGCGTACCTTGGCACTTTCTTACAGAAAGCTTGATGAGGCCGAGTATTCGGCTTGGAACGATGAATTCGTCAAAGCTAAAACTTGTATTGGGGCTGATAGGGAGGCAATGCTTGAACGAGTGTCAGATATGATTGAGAGGGAATTGATTCTTGTGGGTGCCACTGCTGTTGAGGACAAATTGCAGAAAGGGGTACACATCATCATTGGTCTAGAGCACAATTAGTACATTTTTCCTTATCATTACCATAATTACTATTTTGTTCTGTTTAGGTCCCGCAGTGTATAGATAAATTGGCACAAGCTGGTCTCAAGATCTGGGTTCTGACTGGGGACAAGATGGAAACTGCAATCAATATAGGGTTCGTTTCTTATCCATTGAACATAATCTTCTTAAGGGATAAATGGAGTTCTTTGGCAATTTAGACCCAAAATCCGACCCACATTTTTGTGAGTTTGGGTTACATAAAATTGACCCAAAACCCACACGAACTTGGATCGGGTTAGGTTAGGTCTATTCAACCCAAAATCAAAATTGCCAGCTCTACCTTGTATTGGTTAATAGTGGGTATTATTACCAATTTTCTACCTCCTAATTTGACACTCTTCTAGAAAGAGATCTCCTTTACAGTAATGCTTCATGAAACCAAGTTAACGATACTGTTTGCATATGCAGATTTGCCTGCAGTTTGCTTCGGCAGGGTATGAAGCAGATTTGCATATCAACAGCAAATGCTGAGTCATTAGTCCAAGATGACAAAGAGGTACTTATTGCTTTGAAAACGAGTGGGGATATGTTATCCAGAAAATCTTTTATTTATGTAAGACTCCACTTCTTTTTGTTAATGGTCAGGCTATGAAGGAGAATGTTTTGATGCAAATCACCAATGCCTCACAAATGATCAAGCTCGAAAAGGATCCACATGCTGCATTTGCTTTGATTATTGATGGAAAGACGCTAACGCATGCTTTGGAGGATGATATGAAGCATCAATTCTTGGAACTTGCTGTTCATTGCGCATCCGTCATTTGTTGTCGTGTCTCTCCAAAGCAGAAGGCATTGGTAGGATTATTACTATATTAAAATGAATATTTGTAGTGTACTTCTTGAATTTCTTCAGCTGATTGATGCTTTCTTGATGAAGTCCTTGTCAATTATAAAGTCATCAAATTTTCACAAACATTCCATTGTTGATTTTGGCTTTACTCGTTCAATCTTTGCATCAGGTAACAAGACTTGTAAAAGAAGGAACTGGAAAAACCACCTTAGCTATTGGTGATGGCGCTAATGATGTGGGCATGATTCAAGAAGCTGATATTGGCGTTGGCATCAGTGGCGTGGAAGGTATGCAGGCCGTAATGGCTAGTGATTTTGCTATTGCCCAGTTTCGGTTCTTGGAGAGACTTTTGGTGGTTCATGGACACTGGTGTTATAAGAGGATTGCTCAAATGGTAATGATTAAAGAAAACCCTCTTTGTGTTTCTATTTGTTTGCATTTTTTTTATTCTTGCTTAATTAATGCACACAATAACAATCATTCATTTTATTATTATTATTCAGGTTTGCTATTTTTTCTACAAAAACATAGCATTTGGTCTAACCCTCTTCTACTTTGAGGCATTTACGGGCTTCTCCGGGCAATCAATTTATAATGACTGGTACATGACATTGTTCAACGTTATCCTTACCTCATTGCCTGTCATTTCACTTGGAGTTTTCGAGCAAGACGTGTCTTCTGATGTGTGCTTACAGGTCAGTCCCCGTTATTGACCCATTCAAACTATTTAATCCCATTCTAGCCTGCGATCACTTATGTTTTTACCTTATCTTGCAGTTCCCAGCATTGTATCAGCAAGGCCCGAAAAACTTGTTTTTCGACTGGTATAGAATCTTAGGGTGGATGGGCAATGGACTTTATTCCTCGCTTATCATCTTCTTTGTAAATCTCGCTATCTTCTACGACCAAGCCTTCCGTAAGAATGGCTACACTGCTGACATGGCTGTTCTCGGCACCACCATGTTCACTTGCATCGTCTGGGCAGTGAACTGCCAGATTGCTCTCACGATGAGCCATTTCACGTGGATCCAACACCTCTTTGTGGGAGGCAGCGTTGCCTTATGGTACCTCTTTATTCTCTTCTATGGAATGTTGCCTCCTGATAGGTCTGGAACCGCGTATCAAATCCTCGTGGAAGCTCTTGGCCCAACGCCTATTTACTGGGCAACAACGCTCTTGGTAACGATCGCTTGCAATCTTCCATACCTAATCTACATTTCTTATCAAAGATGTTTCAATCCAATGGATCACCATATTATCCAAGAAATCAAGTTCTACCGGAAAGATGTCGAGGATCAACATATGTGGCATAGGGAACGGTCTAAAGCAAGACAGGACACAAAAATAGGGTTCTCGGCGAGGGTTGACGCTAAGATCAGGCAGTTGAAGGGGAGGCTGCACAAGAAGCATTCCGCGTTGTCTGTGTCGTCGCCGATGAGTCAATCATGAGTTATTAGTCTAAATTTGGATAAAAAAAGGTTTTAAGAATTAGGGTTTGTGGTATTTTGTAGTGTCCTGTTGTTGCTCCTTTATGTTTTTTCACTTGCTTTATTTTTGGTTGCTGCTAATATTCTTTGATTTTTGTAAGTGGGATCGGTTAAAAGTCCCATTTTGTAGCTAATATAGAGAGAAGTATTGGAGCTGTTGTATGTACAATATTTATAGCAATTTTGAAGAGTTGCAGATTGTGGGAAAGTAGTTGCCACTTGTGGTATTATTTTGTAGATACTTTTGAATTTTGAGTCTTCTAGTTTAGTTTCTTGTTCGATCATGTACATTTCATTTGGAGTTGACAATTCAGATTTTAAGTCAGGTTCTTGCTGAGAACATCTACCCTTAGCTAAACTCGATATGCAAGAGGTGGTGGTTGTGTGCATAGTGTGTCGGATCAAGGGTTTTGCTTAGAAAATGCGTGAGTTGAGACGTTTAATACAATAACAAAATGGGTCAGAATATGACCCATCACATTCTTCATGATAGAACCAACAAGTTTGACACGACACTGTCTAACACATTCGACAAAATATTATGATGAACTTACAATTATATACTTGATGTGCGTGTTACGCGTGTCACAACACAACCAATTAATTAAAATCCAACATGATTACGACACAATTGCAAAATATGTGAAGCCAAACACGTTAATTTTCTGTCGTTTTGCGACACAAATTGCCAACTATATTACAAACTTTTATGAAGAATTGCATACATTCTTTACTTGTCAAATAAGTATTACATAACATACACGTTACTTTTGAGCTTCACAATGCTTTTTAGTTGCAAACCGGCTGTCCAAAAGACTCATTTACCTTTTAAGAAATGAGATAGACTCCAAGTGGTTGCGTCACGAGATTTTTTCAGAGAAAAACGTGACCATGACACATATTGCCCGTGTTACGACGAGAATCTTGAAGAACACGAAAAACTATACCAACCTATATTCAACATCTAGTACATAAATATATCGATAATGAATACATCTATAAATGGTAAGTAAACAGTTACTCAATAATATAAGTTATCAGAAGATCTATTTGAGATCACGTGTTTGCCAACACATTCAGATTCAAATCATGAATGGAGGCTAAAAGATCGACTTCTAAACCGTCAAAAAATCTATATGTCGGTTAAGAAATAAGATCAACGATGAGATAGGCTTACAAATGGTTGTGTCACGAAGTTTGTATGAGGGATAAAGGTGACCAAAACACATGTTGCTCGTATTACAACAAAGATCTTGATGAAGATCACGAACATATATATCGATCTACATTTAACGTATAAGATATAAAAGTTGTCAACAAGCGTATGTATCAAAGTAATTAGAAAAAGACACATTTAGGACAACAATTAAAAATAAAAATTAAATTAAAAACCTTTCAAAACAATATTAGATCAAATGGAAACATACTTTGAACACACATTGCACCAACTTTTGGGGTTTAAAAACCACATCATTACAAAATTGCATTGACCCATGTTGACACTTCTATCCCTACCCAAAATGACAAAATTGTCCCCAACAACTAAAAGCAGAAACAAAAGAAAAGAACCAAAAAGAAAGAGATAATAAAGTTTCTAAATATAGAATATACCATACGACGTCGTCTAGCAGAAGAAAAAGAAGAAGACGACAATGGCCGTAGCGGTATGAGAAAGTCCGCTTCGATTGGATCAAAGTACAGAGCAGAGTGAGAGTGTGATCACTCCAATAATGTCACCTTCTTCAACTTTCTCTGCAACACCTCGTCTCTAGAGAGAGAAAGTTTCGATTTTTATTCCGTTTTTGCCCCGGAACTACCCTTATTTGCACCCCTGTAAGTGGGACCTTAAACCCCAACCGCCGATCGATTCGGTGCGGTTGATTTCTGGGATTAGGGTTTGAGGAGAGAGAGAGAGAGAGGATAGGGTTTGTTTTTGGGCTGGGCTGGGTTTTTTGTGATCGTTGATTGGTTGTGAGAGTTTGGTTATGGAGCCGAGGGTGGGGAACAAGTTCAGGCTGGGTCGCAAGATCGGTAGCGGGTCGTTTGGGGAGATCTATCTCGGTTTGTTATAGTGTTTTCGTGATCTGGGTTGCTGTTGTTTTGTGAAAGTTTGTGTTTTTGTACTGAGTTTTGGAATTTTTGGTTGTTGTTGTTGCAGGTACTAATGTTCAGACTAATGAGGAGGTGGCAATTAAGCTGGTGAGTGGTTTCTTCTTCATCTTCTTCTATTGTTCGAGTTTTTAGTTGGGAAGTTGTGGAATTGTGTGTTTTGGCATTGCTCAGGTTTGTGGGATTTTGTTGTTCTGTAGTTAGATAGTGAGTAACTGGGTATAATTTCAGCTCATGTTTGGTAGATTTTGTGTTTGTAGACTTGTTGTTGATAATTGTGTTTGAGTGATTGATGCTAGTGTACTTTAGATGGTCATTTTATATTTAGCTAAGATACTGGAAGTCGGAAGAGGTTTTCCAGAAAGAAATTGGTTGGTGGGCTGAGATAATTAGCTATTCAGAATAAGCAGCAGATAGATGGAGAAATGGTTTCAGATAAGATGTCCTTAGACTATTTGCTTATTTTGAGCATATATTTGAAGGATTAGTTCATACTTCATATGGCTTCAAGTTGGAGAATGTTACTCTACAACTAGAATAGAGATTTTGAGGCAGGTTATGTGTAAAATTAGCTATTTGGAAGGACTGAGTGCGTATAAGCAAGAGTAA
Organism: Pelargonium cotyledonis; assembly: GCA_036897625.1. NCBI lineage: Eukaryota > Viridiplantae > Streptophyta > Magnoliopsida > Geraniales > Geraniaceae > Pelargonium > Pelargonium cotyledonis. Next base: position 8,684 of record JAYMTA010001774.1, read on the forward strand.
TTGTGTTGCTCTAAAAGGTTAAGGACTTAAGGCTAAAAGATAATGCAGAGTACTATCTTGAACTTGCTTGTATCCAAATTGGCACAGTTTAAATGATCGTTATAATTCTCACAGTCACAGGAACTGGCAATTTGAATTTTTGCATTGCTAATTTGCTTCCCATTTAGGTTAGTTTTAAAGATTGGAATGGAGGTATGTCATTGTAGTTGTTGATTTTATAAGATGGCGTTCGGTATCACAGGCATCAACCACTGTCGATTGCTTCTTGCAGAATTTTGTGTATGATAAAGAATGCTCTCAATGCATAAAGGAAGTAAAAGTGGCTTCTTGTTTTTGAGATTAATCTTTTGAATTATGTCTCTCACTAGTGGCATTTGACTTTCCCTTTTTCGTTCTTTCAGTCTCTTTTTTTCTCTTGCAATATTCACGCAGATCCTTGTAGTGGCATTAGTCTGTAAATGCTGATATTGTTTCTTTTCTTCAGGAAAATATCAAGACAAAGCATCCTCAGTTACTATATGAATCTAAGTTGTACAAAATACTACAAGGAGAAAGTAACTCTCTCTCTCTCTCTCTCTCTTAAAATTTAGTCGTTGATTTTCATTCAAGTCTCATGTAGAAAGTACCCATTTGCTTGATATGTCTCTTATTAGTTGGCAACAATTTTTAACTTTGGCAGCTGGAATTCCAAATGTAAAATGGTTTGGCATCGAAGGAGATTACAATGCTCTTGTAATAGATTTACTGGGACCTAGTCTTGAAGATTTATTCAACTTTTGCAGTAGGAAACTGTCTTTGAAGACTGTTCTCATGCTTGCAGATCAAATGGTAGGATTTTTTTTTTCTGTACTATGCATGTTCTTCTGGTATATCTTATTTATCATTTTATTGATGACAATTCTTGTTGTCCTTGTCAGATCAATCGAGTTGAATTTGTTCACTCCAAATCATTCTTACATCGAGATATCAAGCCAGACAACTTCCTCATGGGTTTAGGAAGGCGTGCTAATCAGGTTTTGGTTATGAATTTCTTTATGACTGTACCATGAACCTATTGCTTCTTTTGATTGATCACTTGATATCTACTTGCATGTAGGTCTACATCATCGACTTTGGTCTGGCTAAGAAATACAGAGACACTTCTTCTCATCATCATATCCCTTATAGGTTAGTCATAAATCTAGGGGTATTCATTGGTCTAGGACCGGACTGAAATTTTACCCAAATTATTGATTAGATGTTTCTAGTATGTTTGTCACTTTGTCTGAGATGGAATTACATGCTAGTTCTGGTTTTTGCAGTATCTCTAATTTGGTTGAGATTATATGGTTTATATCTTATTTGATCTTATCATATCTATTGTGGAAAACTGAAAAATAATTTTCTTACTTGTCCTGCACCATTTTATCATATCCATCTTTCTTAAGCTTTCTTATAACTAATTCAACCTGTGGTTTGAAAAGTTTATGTTTGTCTGATACTCTCCTTAAACTAAGTATGTTCATCTAAATTTTCAGAGAAAATAAGAATTTGACGGGAACTGCACGATATGCAAGCATGAATACTCACCTAGGCATTGGTATGCTTACGGTCCAGTTTTATGATTTTATCTGTTTGATTAACTTAGCATTAATTGTTTAGTTTGTTCTTGCTCATGTTACTGTTATTCAATTACAGAACAAAGTCGCCGGGATGATTTAGAGTCACTTGGATATGTTCTCATGTATTTCTTACGAGGCAGGTAAATGTTGTAATCCACCATAATGCCTTATCTTGATCTATCACATGGTTCACTTATGTACCAAAATCTTCGTAGCTTGCCGTGGCAGGGACTCAAGGCTGGAACTAAAAAGCAGAAGTACGAAAAGATCAGTGAAAAGAAAGTATCAACTTCGATAGAGGTAAGCTTATAGACTGCATTTAATGCAAATGTTACACATTCGGTTTATGAATTTAATTCTGAAGCTAACCGCTGCTTCTTTAGTCCTTATGTCGTGGGTATCCTACGGAATTCGCGTCGTACTTCCACTACTGTCGGTCATTACGGTTTGATGATAAACCAGACTATGCATATCTAAAAAGGCTCTTCCGTGACCTTTTTATTCGTGAAGGTCTGATTTTCATTCAATATTTATGTGTCAATGATTTGAGGGTTGTAGTCTGAGTTCCGACTCCATCTGTTTAATTTTGTATTATTTTATGTCGCTTCAGGTTTTCAGGTTGACTATGTTTTTGATTGGACCATTTTGAAGTATCAACAATCACAGATTGCAGCTCCCCCGGCTCGTCCTCTTGTAAGTGATGTGCTGTGATCACATAAGTTATCTTTACTCCTTTGAGCATGCTTATCGTAAATACATTGTGCTGAGTTTGATTAACTTGTATTTTTACAGGGCTTGGGTGTCGGGCCTCACGCTGGCTTGCTTCACACTAGTGCTACCGCTGATCGGCAATTAGGTAATTTGCTGTCTCTGCACTTCCGGATTTTGTGTCATTTCTGTTATTAATTTATATGCTCTGGTTAGAACTTTATTTGTGAATCTATATCCACTTAACGTTATAGCATATTGTCCACCGCTTATAGATTTTTGGTATTCTCTGGTTGGATTGGCAGTTTGAACCATTTAACATAATATTAAATTTTCAACATGATCCGTGAACTCGAATTGCCACCCCTCTATATTGTCATATCTATCTTTAAGTAGTTTATGCAATATTCGGTCTTCAATCGAGATGCATAATCTTGTTTCTCCAACATTGTGGCAGGTGGTGAGAATGGTAGACTTGGTTGGTCTTCAACAGATCCTTCCCGTCGAAGGAACTCCGGGCCACTTGCTAATGTCGGAAGCTTATCTAAGCAGAAAGGTCCAGCGCTAATCGATCCAGTCACTGGCAAAGATGCAATGGTTAGTCAAAGTCACAATTTGTTACTCAATTCCTTGATTTACAAACAGGATTTAGAATGGCATAAACGTGATATGGCCGTTTCGTTTGAACCTTCATTTTTATGTTTCAGTTTCGTAGTTAGTTCTCTGAATGAGAATTTTTATTTGGCATCAACTTAATGGGAATTTTAACATCTCAATCTTTATCTGAACTTGAATACTTATGAAAAATACCTGTTTAGATTCAAGTAGAGCTGTCAAATTGGTCCTGAACCCGTGGATTGGATAAGACAGTCCACACGGATACCCGCCTATTGTGGGTCGGGTTTGGTATTTTCAACCGAACCCAAATAACCCTACCCAAAACCTAAATTGCAAGCTCAAGAAAGTTTCTAATTCAAATTTTCCTTGCTCATCATATCAAATTTGCATTTAGTCTTCCACAAGTGATGATACTTGTATTTACTCGGAAACTTCGTGCCTACACTTGTGCAGTTATCGAGCTCAAACTTTATGCGAACTAGTGGATCTTCAAGGCGACCCGCATTCTCTAGCAGCCGTGATCCATTAATGGCCGGGGGCGAAACTGACCCTTCTCGTACCCACGCCACAGGCGCAAGCCCGGCAACACTCCGCAGAATTTCTGGGGCACAAAGAAGCTCTCCCATTGTATCATCAGAGCACAAACGCTCATCATCAGGAAGAATCGCATCAAACATAAAGCATTTCGAGTCCACTCTCAGAGGCATCGAGAGCCTCCATTTCAACACCGACGAAAGGTTGAAGTATTAGCAAAAATGGTAACTCTCAACCCTACAACCCTTTGTAAATTCTTACACGTAAACTTCTGTTCTGCATCGGGAAAAGCTGCGAAGCTGATATCTGAGGTGTAAGGTGGGAATTGTTGCTGCGAGTACAGAATAAAGATGCGATCATCTCAAAATTTGATCCCCGAACTCAATTTGCGACAAACTGTGGGGTTTTGTCACATTGTATCGTTTGCGAGATCTTTACATGTAGAAATGAGCAAATGTTGAATTCTGGATAGAGTATTATCTGTTGATGAATGTGGTATTGTGCTATTTAGTTGTTACTTGTAACATGTAAAAAAGATTATTGTTTCAAAGAATTGTGGATTTGTTGTGTGTTCAGTACCATTTTCTTGATTTTTTGTCAGGTTCAAAACTATTACCAATAGATATTGAATATATTTGCACAAATGAAGAGTACGATTCAAGATTCTTAAATTCGATAGTCTAAAAATGAAGAAAAAAAATACCGAATTAGGGGAATAAACTCTCAAATATTGTCTCAAAATAGTCAAATGCGAAAGTTCATGAACCTAATTAATATTTTTAAACAAAAAATGTCGAGAAAAGGGAATTGAATTGACTTGTAGTCATAGATCTTGATCAAATTGGTGCATGAATCTATAGAGCATCATGTGCTCAACACATGGTTCATGGGCACAACTCTCTTGATGAGCCCAAGAACAAGAAGATCAAGAAGTGTGAGATTCAAGAAATTCTCCAGCTAAACAATCCTCAAAAAACAATCTTTTCAAGAAAAGGAGAATTGAAATTAATTGAAGTCAACCATGTCCATCAATCTATAAACCAGAACTTTCTTGATAAACCCAAGAACAAGAACATGGATTCAAGATTCTCAAATTCAACAACTCTCAAAACCCTTTTTTCCAAGAAAAGTACATGAAAAAAGAGAATCAAATTAAAGCAAAATCAACTATATCATCACCACTATCCATGAACTACTTGGGTTCTTGATAAACCCAAGAACAACATGGATTCCAGATTATCAAATTCAACAATTCTCATAACCAGAACTCCCAATAAAAAAACAGAATTGAATTGAAATGAAGCTAACCATATCACCAATTATGGATTCATAATGTGAAAAATGCATTGAGCTTTCTTGATGAACCAAGAACATGGCTTCAAGATTCTCAAAACCAAATTTTCCCAAAAAATGAGCAAGAAAAAGAGGATTAAATTAAAATCAAACATATCATCATCACCTTCCATGGACAACAACATGGATTCAAGATTCTTAAATTCAAGTAAAAAAGAGAATTGAATTGAATTGATTCATGATGTGCACAATGGTATTGAACTTTCTTGATGCACCCAAGAACAAGAACAGGAATTCAAGATTCTCAAAACCAAATTTTCCCAAGAAAATAGCAAGAAAAAGAGGATTCAATTAATTAAAATGAAAAACCAAATTATCATCCATCACCACCATGATCCATGGACAACATGGTTGCAAGTGTCCTTGATCCACCTAAAGCTCTTCCTCAAAGACCCTTTCATCTTCCCCTCCAAAGTGTACACCTTGTAGCTAGCAACTCTCTTCTTCCTCTGAATCTCTGGATCACTGAAGCTCCAACTTTTAGAAGCTGACCCAAAACTGTTCATGTTCTTCACTTTCTTGATCTTCATCTCCTTCCCCATCTGGGTTTGTTGTCCACAAGAACCTGCATAATTGGCACTGTAGCTTCTCAGATCTTGCATGTTCCTAGGGTTTGCTCCTCCATAGTAGCTCTCTATTTGCATCCTCCCATCTCTGTAGGACTTGGATCTGAAATCCTCCATGCCCAACAAACCAAAACCACCAAGATTAATTGACCCACACTTTTTCAAGAGGACAATTGGGTTTTATTGGAGCTATTTGAAAATGTTTTACATCTTTTCAAAAAAAAAAAAACCCAAGTTGTATTTATTAAGAATTTGATCAAATACTCATTATTTTGTGCAAATGGTTTTTTTTTTTTTTTTTATCTCAAAAGTTAAGACTCTTTAATAAGTCTTTGAAAAAATGCATTATTTTTCTTATATTGTGAGGATTGTGGGTCCATATTCAACATTTTGTTGACTGGCTGGATTTAAATGAGCCAGAGCATTGCTTTGAATGGTCTTTGATTCACAAATTGCCACCTGTCAACCTTGAGTCATGCTTGTTATTGACATGTAAGTTCTTTTCTTTGACCATTTCATTACCATTGGATCTATAATGAACTCATTATCTAAATTATATAAGAGATAAGATTATATAGAAACTTTACAATATTTTCATATTTTGCATATAGCTATAGACAATTGGAATACAGATGATGTGGATTTTCAATATATCAAATGCATACGAAATATGTGGAAATACATTTTTTTTCGATTGTTTAAATTACAATCACATTAAAATTCATACGGGAAGTGAATTTGCGAGAACGAAACAATCTATTTTATCTAAACATTCTAATTTAGTCTAACCCATCAAGTTATTTGCTTAATGTCCCTATTATATATATAATTATATATTTTTTTATGAGTAAAATGTATCAGTTCGCTAATATAACTTTATATCAGTTGTAACTTAATCAAGCCAATAAGGTGATGACACATCATCAAATTTCACTTATACCCACCCAAATAAATTTGTGGGAGTAGAACGACCCGTCCCGATTCATGATTTTAAATGAGGTGTCATCACCTCATTAGTACAAATGATATAAAATTATATCAATCAATTAATTGTCAATATTACTTTTTTTTATTTTTTTATTTAGGCTTCCTTATTATTTATTTTTTGCTTTTAGCCCAATCCATCTCCTTTGTTCTTCGTTGGTCCAAGTCTCTTGAGCCCAATTTGAACCCATTTTCACAACCTTATCCCTCTGAAGAACCCATCTTCAAAATCCCATATAAGTAGAAGATGTGTAGAACCCACAATACCAACAACAAATCTAACCCTAAATCAGAGAAGAGGAGCTCTGGTGGCTCTCCGCCGTCAAAACCCTATTTTTTCACCATCTTTCTCTCGCCGCCGCAGGATCTTCTCCTGCATGGTAAGAATCGAAAATAAATTTGATTCATTTCCTCGAAAATAAGTGTTTTTGTTTCTATTTTGGGAAAATAATAATTAGTGCATTTCTTGAGTATTGACTTGTATTTTGTCCGTTACAAACAAGTGTTGTATCTTTTATTTTTAAGAAATTAGTTGGTGTTTTGGATAATGTACTTCTATGCAGAAAATATCACACATAATTTGGGACAAAAATGCAAGAAAACAATATATTTATTTCGAAAAAGTACAGTGTTCTTATTGTTTTGTTAGTTTATTGTTGTTTGATCATTATTATGAGAAAAAATATATTAAGTCATGATTGTGTTAGGTTAGACTAAGTCAAGTCAGTTATAATGACACAATATTCATTTTTTTCAGGTATTTATTCAATGTATTGGTGGGCATGGAATGTCTCATTAGATCTAATGAATTTAAACAAGGTATCATAACTTCATTGATGACTTATTCTTTGTTTGTTAGGCTGAATTATGCAAGTTCTTTTATTTTTGTCATATGCATGTTAGTAAACTTTAATTTAACGCAAAATTGATGCTGGTCTTGATGGGTGTAATCGGGTGTTGGAGAGTCTCACATGCATACCCAATCTCTTTACATTTGTAGAAGGATCATGAACTTGTCGGCATTGAAAACCCTAGACAATTACTACTTAGTGGGTGCGGGTAAAACCACCCTTTGTCATACCCTACCAAAAGGCGAGATTTGATTGTCATGCTTGGATCATTTATCCAATGTAATCAATGAAAGTGATTTTGATTGGATTGATACATTAGTGAATAGTTAGTTAATGGACAACATGATGAAAACTATGCTAATCAACAACCTTTAAAAGTAGGTGAAAGGATTGAGACACGTGGCTGTTTTTTTCATTTATCACGATCTATGGCATGTGAAATTTTGGATGGCTATGAAGCATACTTGACAATATAATAAGATATGCAGTAAGATATTTATCTTCTACGACATTTTCATTAAATCGTGTTTACATAATGTAGCCACTTCTTTCATTAAATCGTGTTTACATAACTAGACTTGTGACTCTCTAACATAATTTGAGAAGATGTCGCAAGGTATGGTTAGAAGATGTGGAGTGACTTTACCAAATGTGTAAAACATGGAAATTTTGTCAATCAAACAAAATGATTGTTTTGAGTAACGATTTTTTGTTATAGTCTTCTAACCAAGTTAGAAAACGTCAAAAATCATGGACGTGTTCCTATAATTTTGTCTCTTAGTTAGCATTACTTGTTTCACTGTTTCAAACCTTGCTAAGATGTTTCCTGAGGACCACTGAACCCAAGCCTGAAGTCTAATTAGTTAGTTGATGGCAGAGAGTTTTGTAGAAGTAGAACGCGAGAAGATTTTTGAATATGTTGTAGGGTACTATTTGATTGAGCTTGTTCGGCGGAATTTGATTCAAGTGTCAAAGGTAAATTAATAAACGCAGAGCAAGAAAATATGAAGTTCATGATCTCATAGATGATTTCTTATTTGCTATAAGGTTAAATTTTCACAAAACTATCTCATATGATTTGGGTTTTAAGCAGATCGTTGTTTGTCCTTTTTAAACAATTCAATAGATATTTTTTATGAAAATGTTTGTATCTCACATATTTGATATATTTTTTGTTTGTTAGATTTTTCAAATATTTTTATGCTTTGTTTGGATTCCATTATTTGATTTGAAATATTAAGTTTGTGTTAAATCTGATGTTTGGGTGCATTTGGATCTAATGTGATTCAAAATGTGTAAATGACATAAGAATTCAAACATAATTCTTATTATGTAATTTGAATTTGTATGTTTACCAAATGGTATATTTGTTTTTGAAATATAATATTTCAAATTACAAATTGTAAATCAAATTTAAGAATCCAAACACTATCTTACAATTTCATTATTTGGAAATTTCAAACTTTTGGACATGTTGTATTTTGAATATGTATTGAGTAGTCTTTAAATTGGTTTGAATTTATTAAAGTATAAGAATACGATAGTGAAAATTTTGCGGGTCAAGCGGATGAAGCGCTTAGACTTTTGTTAAGATATATTCAAAATCCAACATGTTCAAAAGCTTAAAGTTTTCGAACAATGTGAATTTAGAGTTTGAAAATTCGAACTTATGGATCGCATAAATAGATTGAGCGAGAGGTAAAATAATGTTTGTTGATTGAATTATTTACAGTGAATAGATATAACTTGCTTAAACACCCAAATCATGAGTTAAGTTGGCTGATTTTTTGCTCTTTGCTGGAATGATATGCTTTCGACACTTGAATTAAATTATAGTGAACATTTTCCGTCAAAAAGTCTTCTGCAACATCTTCGAGAATCTCTTTGCCTTTTGTTTTTACAAAGCCTTCTGCCATACACTAGCAAATGAGCCTTGAGCCTTGAACTGAGTAGTCCCGAAGAAACATCTTTGAAGATTATTTGAGATTTCTTTTCGCTCTAGAACATTCTCTTGTTTGATTGACAAAATTACTCAAACTGTCACAAATGCTAAAGTTCACCTCAAAACACTCCTCGTGCTTTATTGGAATAAAGTAAAGTGGTTGCTATAGATGTACACATTTTGGATGAAAATGTTGTAGATTATTAAAATACATTTTCATTAGTGCGATGATAAATATTTTACTGCAATTCTTGTTATCTCATTGAGCATACTTTGTAGCCATCCAAAATTCCACGTTACATACAACATAGGTTGCTATGTATCTCATTTCTGTGGATATATATTTTCCTTGGCATATAAAATTTAAACCTCAACCGAACAGATTTCTAATCCACAGTCATGAAAATCGTTTAAGAGTACCATAGTAGATGGAGATTCAAAGTAAATGAGAGAAACATATAGGAAGTTTGCTGTTTTGCAGGTAGAAAGCAATGGTTGAGGCCTGCCAAGTTTTGGACCTCCCGTGGTTGGGAACAACACTTCCGGACACGCACCAATGCAGTTGCGGGACTAAACGGATCAGTTTGAGTTCCACGACATATACACGGTTAAGCTAGTGCCCTTGTCGAATCATGGGTTTTGATTTTCAGAAAATTCACTTCAACCATTCGTATGAAATAAGTAATATGCAATCTTGTAAAGTTGAAGAGAAAGATCCAAAGACATATTTTTTCTTTGCAATAAGACATATTTGTAGCAATGAATCACTCTTATTCCGCCGCCAAGAGAAAAAAGGGTAGATTACAAATATCTACGATCTATATGCTTTATAAAGGGCCAGAAATCCCTTGCTTACGTATCATTAGGAAATGGATTAACATA
>JAYMTA010001775.1:0-18722 GCA_036897625.1 Pelargonium cotyledonis
GCTTCTCCCCATCCATTGGCAGATATGGAAGGTTAATTACATTATGGGATCCTTTTCGCTTTACCCCGACCGTTAAGCACGTTGACAGGAACTTCATTGCCTTATCGGGTCATTGGCTTTCCCCGGCCTTCAACTGCCTGCTGATCAACATTTATTCTCCCTTCATTCCCTCCCTTCGTCCTCCTCTCCGGGATGCGGTGACTGTCCTAGTTGACCAATTCAGTGGAGCAGTTCTCCTTGGCGGGGACTTTAATTCAATATCCTCCCCTGACGAGAAAACGGGAGACCTTTTTAACCCCCACTCCTCGGCATCCTTCAACTCTTTCATCAGCAATCTCTCTCTAATCAATCTTCCTCTTTTGGGAAGGAAATTCACGTGGTATGGTCCTGGGTCCTTGGCGAGCAGAATTGATCGGTTCCTCTTAAATAGCGGCCTCCTTATTGAGATTGGGACATTATTGCAAGAAGGCCTTCCGAGGGGGCTGTCTGATCATTGCCCAATAATGCTGTCTTCGCCGGCGATTGACTGGGGGGCCCGGCCGTTCAGGTTTCTTAATTGCTGGACGGAACACCCCCTCTTCTTCGATTTTGTCAAATCCAAATGGGGCTCTTATCAAGTCTCTGGTAAAGCAGCCTTCATGCTTTGGCAGAAGCTTAGGCTTCTTAAGGCTGACCTCAAACATTGGAATGTAGAAGTCTTTGGTTTTTTAGAGCATCAGTTCTCCTCGCTGACCTCGGAAATCAACAAACTCGACATCATTAGCGAGTCCAAGCCCTTGTCAACTCAGGAAGCTTCTTTAAGAGACTCCTCTCTCCATGAACTCGCTCTCAAGACCTCTGGCCTCGCTTCGCTTTGGAAGCAAAAATCAAGATTAAAGTGGCTTTTGGATAGGGATCGAAACACCTCCTTCTTCCACCGGGTTGCTTGTGTCCGTGGCGCCCATAATTAAATTTCTGGTCTCATGCATAATGACATCTGGATCTCCTGCACCCCACCGTCAAGGCACTCGCAGCCGGCCATTTCAAGCAACGATTTTCAGCTGAGAAATTTGCAAGGCCCTTGCTTGACTCCTCCTCCTTCCCCAGGCTCAGTTCGTCGTATGCACTTGCCCTAGATTCCCAGTTCTCCGAACAGGAAGTCTATGCTGCAGTTTTTTCTTGTAATGGCTCAAAAGCCCCCGGGTCGGATGGCTTCAACATGAAGTTTTATCAAGTGTGTTGGGATATAATCAAACCGAACCTAATGGGCTTTCTAAATGAATTCCATTCGTCGGGCTATCTTGTCAAAGGGATTCAAGCCTCCTTCATCACCCTCATCCCCAAAATTGCGAACCCAACTTGTCTCAACGAATTTCGGCCCATTAGCCTCGTGTCCTCCCCATACAAAATTTTATCAAAGATTCTCGCCAACAGGCATAAGCAAGTCATTAGCGGGCTGGTTAGTGAAACCCAAACTGGAGGGGTTTTTATTGCTAATGAGCTTATTGATTACCTGCTCAAGTCCAAAAAGGAGGCCTTTGTTTTGAAATTAGACTTTGAAAAGGCCTTTGACAGTATTGATTGGGCCTTTCTAGATCGGTGCCTTCTAGGGTTTGGGTTCGGCCAAAAGTGGAGGTTATGGATGAGGAGTTGTCTTCAAAATTCAGCGTCAATACTCGTCAATGGATCCCCATTTGCGGATTTCCCTACCAGCCGCGGTGTTAAACAGGGGTGCTGAAGCAAATCCTCAAGAGGTCCTCCAAATCATCCTTTGCCTTCAATCTTTTGAAGCAATTTCTGGGCTGCGGATCAATTTCCACAAGTCTCCGCTGTTTTACTCGGGCCGCAACCCAGATTCTACCTCCCGCGCAGCTTTTCTCTTCGGCTGCCATCTCGGCTCCTTCCCAACCCGTTACTTGGGCATTCCGATGGGTGCAAACCTGAGAAGGGTGAGTACATGGTCCCCTATTGTTGAGAAATTCAGGAGCAAACTCTTCCGATGGAGCGGTAAATACCTTTATCTTGGAGGGCGCATTGTACTCGTGAAAGCTGCTCTCGCTAGTCTACCCCTCTATTTTATGTCATTCTTCAAAGCCCCTAGGCAGGTGATCCTTAAATTGGAAGCAATCGAACGACAATTCTTGTGGGGCGGCACATCGTCCAAGCGAGCTTCTTGTCGGGTCAAATGGTCGGTCATTTGCTTGAGGAAATCTTGGGGGGGGCCTCGGCATCAGGCGGTTATCCACCATGAACACAAGCTTGTTGAGTAAATGGCAGTGGAAATTTGCGAAAGAACGGGAGTCCCTTTGGAAGCATGTGATCTGCCTTAGATATAATTGGGACCCGAGCTCCCGGGATTTAAGTGTCCTCTCACACCCTCGCTTATCTTCGGTTATGAGGAACATCATTGAGCTCAAAAATATCCCTCATTTTGATTCCATATTTGGGTCTGCTGGTATTAGGTGGAAGCTTGGTAATGGGAGGTCAATTCTTTTCTGGACAGATATTTGTCTTGGGGATGTCCCAACTCGCCACTCGGTTCCCTCGGCTTTTCTCTCTCGCAGTAGACAGCTCCGCCAAGGTCAGCGAATTATTCTCAGCCAATTCTCTCCCCCATTGGGTTATTCCCTTCCGGCGACCTCTCCTTCAATGGGAGAAGGAATGCTTACACCAGCTCCTCCTTTCCCTTGCCGCATTCCGTGTCAATCCTGCCATCAAAGGCCAAATTCTGTGGAATCCGGACTCCAAAGGAGCCTTCACAGTAGGCAAAGTCTCCAGCCTACTGCAGTCCTCTGATTCCAGGTTAGCTGCTCCTTGGGCTCGGTTCATTTGGAAGTCGGTCGCCCCGCCGAAAATCCAGTCCTTCGCGTGGCTGGTTGTCCGCCACAGCATCCCAACCAAATGCTTCCTTGAAGACCACGGCTTCCGTATCCCAATTGCTGGGTGTATGTGTGCTCTCTGTGGGTCAAGCTTTGAGACCTGTGACCACTTACTCTGCTCCTGCTCTTGGAGCTGTGAAGTTTGGCAGTCCATCTTCTCCTGGTGGGAGGTTGCTGCCCCGCTCCTCAACTCGCCGGTTTCTCTCCTTCTCCAGTCCATCCTGGTTGGTAAGCGCTGGGCTAAAGTTTGGAACGCCCTGCTCTCATTCTAGTTCATCTGGCTTGCCAGAAATCGAGCTGTTTTTGATAGAGTCTGTGGAGCCCCGGTTGATACTGCCTTTAGGATCAAAGCCTTCTCTTTCTCTCTTTGTAAAGTGGCTTCCCTCATTGATTCTAGCTCCTCATTAGATCAATGGCGGTCCGCTCCTATTTCCTGTCTTTGTACTTCTTAGGCTCCTGCAGCCATTTCCACATTGTACTCTTTTCATTCTCTTTCTTAATAAAAGAGTACTTATTTTGCTGATAAAAAAAAAAATTAAGAATAAATATATAAAATTTCTTGCAATCTTGGAACAAGAAAAGACCCATATTTAATATTATGTAAATATAATTTGAGGTCTTGAGTTCAAGACCCAGGGGCTGCAGCCATGTTAAACTTGGTAGGGAAATGATTCTTCTTTGATGATAAAACAACTAAAATTTAGAATAAGAAATGATTTTCAGTCCTCTACTTAAAAATTCAACTGTGCTAACTGGCCAACGTTCTCGCTGCTGCTTTTGTTTTTCAGTTGAGGGAAATGACTGAGAAGTTGCCTCCTGAGGTCGTTAACAGCAATGCCTTTAAAGCCATGCAAAAGCAAGCTGACGCTTTTACATTTGGAAAATCTGCATCATCTTCCTTGTCAGCAGAGTTTGAATCTAGCTCGCAAATCAGCAGAACAGGAGACCAATCAGATGCTGCAGGAGTTGCTGTCTTGTATCAGGATGGTGGTAATACACCATCAGTTCCTAGTACAAGAGAGGGTGTACCTCAACATAGCTCAGGGGAAAGCACTAAGTCACCTGAAACATCAAAACTGGTAAATGAAGTAGAAAAAGAAGTTTCTGAACATTTTGAACCTGGGGTTTGGTTAATTTGCTATCAACTACGAAATGGTACCAAGGTCTTCAAACGAGTTAAATTCAGGTACTTATTGAAATTTATTGATTATGTTTTGTTAACTTTTATTTTTTTTTAAATTAGGCTTACATAGGTTTGGGCTTCACATATGAAAACCTAAACCTTATTAGTAGACTTACACTTGCACCTTTATGTGTAGCGTATTCTTTTTCTATTTTTCCAGCGTGGGAGTCTCACATGCACGAACAGGAGCTTTACTTTCATCACTCCCTCTCACGTGTAGGCCTGTACTTGTACTGTTGTACACATGGGCTCGACACATGCACAAACAGGAACCTTTACTTCCACCACTCCCCCTCCCGCGCAGGCTTGTACTTGTACACCTTGGCCCACAACAAGAACTTAGGTTTGCATTTGGACCAAGGACCCTAGAGGGAGGCAACACAATTAGGCCAAGACCCAGATCAAACCCTCTTTAGCTTTCTATCCTCTAATGCTTAACACCTACAATAATGAGTGCTAAGAGGAGAGAGAATGTCAAACTGTCGGGCTTGGCATTTCTTCTTAGCACCTCAAGCTCCAGTGCTTAGCATCTCTATCAAAGAGGCTCTAAGACTCTTAGAACCTCTCTTTGCCTCTCAATTGGAGATGCCTTTATATGTAGCTTAATCACTTTGTATAGTGGAAGCCCATATTAGGTGTCTATATGCATGTTGAGCTAGCTACTCACTCAAGTATATGAATGCATTCTGTAAGTTAAACGCTACTGGCTCGCATTTCTTATAATATGTACATACACTAATACTATCATACTAGTAGATATGATTTCATAGTATAACCAGAGGTCTTCAATAGATATAAGGTTCCTTTTATAGGAGATTTATGAAGCCATAATCCACTAGGACAAAAAAGATAATAAATTTTGTAAAGCAAATTAAGATTTGCATAATTATATTTTATTGTAGTTTATTTCTACTTGTTGAGAAACAGAATCTCTATATCATAGAAGTACAACGTAGAAGTTCAGAACTGAGTAGCACATCCTTCCTCTTCAAATTCATCTTTTCCTTGTGTAACTTGTGAGTACATCTATTTACAAATGAGGAAGTTTCCTATATCAAATTACAAGTCACATATGATGGAGTGACCAGCAAATTAAGTCCATGGATCATTTCGAGTATTATTTGAATTTGTGCTAGTGTGATTTCATTGTTTCAGTGAGAACTAGTGATTGATTTCTTGGAAGACAATGCGTTGAGACGATTCAATAGCTTAAGTAAAGACTTGTTCTTATTTTACTGTCTCTAAATATCTTCAATGCTTTTACAGTAAAAGAAGGTTTAACGAGCAGCAGGCAAATGAATGGTGGGAAGCAAACAAAGAAAGAGTTCTGAAGAGGTTTGTGCCACCGAGGTCAAGCACTGTCTCACCTTCACCATCAGCCGGATCATCCTCTACTCCAGTACCTCATGAGGAGAATGATGACTAAAATAATGAGTCAGAACCAGCTTGAGAAATTTAGCCTCGTCTTATATAATGTTAAAAGTGACCAGAATTGTTGAGGTGCTCTCTAGTGGCATCAGCTTTGTGGATCTAGTTGGGGGTACCATGTCTCTTCCTATATTTAAAATGGAGGGATGGGACAGCCAAAGAAGGTTACATAATTTAGAGTCTGAAAAGCTTACATGTAATTGTTTCATTCATTCCTATTCCGTGGTGTAGTTTTTTTTTTTTTTTTTTTTGGTGGAGTTGTGGTTTGTAGTTACAATTTTAGATGTACAGTAGATGAAGCTGTCAGGATACTTTAACATTTCATTTGTAAATCTATTTTTGAAGTGAGTTCTTTATCTACGCAATGAACATGGACTTATGCATTTTTTTTAAAATATCTTTTGTGGATGTGATGAAGTTGTATATATATGAATAAAGAAGAAAGTGTGAATAGACATTTTCGGCTTCGGGCGCCTCTTACTTATCTCCTCAGATGTTCCAAACTATGGTTGTCATTTTTGTTTTCTGATTTACTGACGAGCATTTATTGTGAAACGATGTATTTTTTATCTTAAAGATGGTGACTTACTTATGCATTTTTTTTTTATTTTCTTTTGTGGATGTGATGAAGTTCTATGTATGAATGAAGAAGAAAGTGTGAATAGACATTTTCGGCTTCGGGCGCCTCTTACTTATCTCCTCGGATGTTCCAAACTAAGGTTGTCATTTTTGTTTACTGATTTACTGACGAGCATTCATTCTGAAACGATGTATTTTTTATCTTAAAGATGGTGACTTACGGATACATGACGGATTTTAATATACCATCTCATCGTTATTGCTTCATATAAATTTTGTACTCGGAGAATTGTATCATTCGAATCTAAAATCTATATGAACTTTCCTTTTTTCTATTTAAAACTTCACATTGAAATATTATTGATGATCTGTAGTTAATATTTCAATTTTTTTTATCAAGAATTAAAATAAGAGGGACTTTATGAGATTGGTGATGTGGGCGGACTTTCTCTCGTGGTGAGAGTACCACTTTCTAGGGTTTGGCGGCAAGTGTGATAAGTGATCAGAGAGGGTTTCCGGCGGGGAGGCGGGCAGGGGAGTGTTCGTGGGTCGAAGGGGGCTCGGATGTATAGTGTCGTAGGCGACAAGGGAGGTCAGGGCGTGGTGTCAGGGGGTCCGGCGGGGCTTGGCTTAGGCTCATGGTAAAGTTGATCCGGCGACTTTCTGAGGACAACATTGGGGGCAAGCGATCCGGCGATCAGAGGCACATGGAACCAAAAAGAGAGCAAGTAACAGAACGAGAAGCACAAACAAAAAGAGGCTACGTGCAATAAACATATTTAAGAGAAAAAATATGTGTAATTTTACCGCAGGAACTTCTAATCCTAAGTCATGCTCTCAAAACTCAAAAGTTCGACTTAATTAAAAGTCTCTTTTCTCCGATTCTACAAGCAATCGCATAGACCGATCACAATTTTCTGCAAGTGCATTGTCCCATTTCCCCCACATTTTCTCGGGAAAACGAAAAACCCAACAAAAGGGCAAAGAAATGACTAACCCAGAAAATGGTACGATGAACATCGCAGGTTGAAATACGAGAGATGCTAGAGAAGCTAAACGGTACTTGAAGAATTCCGGTGACGGAAGTGTCTACGAATCGCAACCACCGCCTCCGCTGTCACCTTGTAGGTCAGAGTCATCCACTACAACGCTATTTTCTCTGTGATTCAGCTGACGATCTCTCCGCCACATCTTTCAATTCCCAAATTGCAGACTAGTTTCGGTTTTTTCCTCCAAATAGCCAGCCACAACACCAGCCAGGTACTAGCTGGTTTATAACCATAAATTCCACATATTTGGCAGAGATCAGTTTTCAATTTTGTCCAACGCTGATTATCTTTATATAGGGCTCTTCGATTGGGGCCTATTTGTACTTTAATTCTCAGTTTCCAACATCAAAAGCTTGAATTTACTGTTACGAGTTAAAAGCACTGCATATTCTGTCTGGATTGGAATGGGGCAGCAGCAATCCAAGGATGAACTGCTGCATCAGCAGGTGAATTATGCTAACATTGAGGGCATCAAAGCCCTTCACAGAGAAGGTGCTGGCCTTGAGGTAACAGTTTCACTTTGGTTTTGTTCAATTGCTAGGTTTTGTAGTTTTTTTTTTACATGGTTGTTGAACTGTGTGCTATGATCTTTGGTGTAGTGGATTGATAGGGAGGGAAAGACGCCATTAATTGCAGCTTGTTTGAATCCCAACCTTTACAATGTTGCCAAAACATTGATTGAACTAGGAGCCAATGTCAATGCTTACCGCCCTGGTGAGCTACTCTTGTTGTGGATCCTGTGTTTTTCAATTTATGTTGTGTAGGATAAGCTAGGTATGAGATGTTTTAGATTATGAATTTTCAAAGTGGCTTCTGTGGAAGGTTATGCAACTGCAATCTTTTCCTGGAAAGAAATACCTTTCTACATTAGCCTATAGAGTATGTGCACTTTTGATTTGAAGTTTGGAAGCTTCTTTTATGATTAAGCAGTCAAACACAAAAATATGGGGATGTGTACTGTGATATACGTAGACATTTGGTTTTGAGAAATTTACATTGGAGCTTTACAGGATTTCTTTTTCCTGATTTTTGCAGCAAATGCCATATTCTAGAATCTAGAGTGGTAACAATAATAAAATGACTTGGGAAATTCATCTGCACTGCTAAATTTTCTCATTTGTTTGTAAGTAAAATATATGGCGTAGGAAGCTAATTTATTTTCGGATTTTCATATGCTAGGCTCCCATGCTGGGACTCCTTTACACCATGCTGCAAAGAGAGGCCTGGAACCAACTGTTAAGTTACTTCTTTTACATGGAGGTAATGATTTGTTGGCTGTGTTGTATCTGTAATATATTTTTGTGATGGAGGCTGACGTTATGTAACCTTTGCACTGTAATAACGAAAATTGTTTGTTCCATCAAATACTTAAATGCAATTATTCAATTGTTCAAATTTTCAGCAAACGCATTAGTGATGAACGATGATTGTCAGACTCCCCTTGATGTTGCTAGGGCAAAAGGATATTGCAATGTTGTCCGCACAATTGAGGTAGACTTCAGATCGTTTTGTATCACCGTCCTACCCATATACTAAAATTATAGAATGATGTTGCAACTTTTCCAACCTTTGTCTATTTTGTTTATAGTATGATGACACCTAAAAGGTATATCCACTTGGTTTCTTGTAGAGTCATATCTGCTTATTCTCTGGTTGGTTGCGGGAATTCTATGGGCCAGGATTTCTTGAAGTATTAGCCCCTCAATTGGTCTCAAGAAAAGTGTGAGTATTGAGATTAGTTATCTACACTATTTGTGGTTTACTTACTTACTACGCTGCATATTGTTCGAATACTATAGTAAGATAAAATTTGTAGCATTGAAACGATTGGATCATATATGTGTAATTTTTAATATTCTTTCCATCAATTAGTAATTGAGTATATAGAATCGGTAGTTACACCAATATTTGTCTCATTTGCAGTTGGGTTGTTGTTTTACCATGTGGCACCCGTAATCCTAGAATGCCTCTCAAGTTGGAGCTTGCAATATATGCTAATTTTCAGGTATGCTCGTCACTTTGCTAGATAATTCGGTTTTACATATTATAATAATGGTTGCAGGTTTTATACCTTTGATCTTCTACTGAATTTCATATTTACTTCTGAGCATATAGTTCATTATTGGATGCTTTTTTGCTTAAGTTTAGGTTGGAATCTATTTGATGTCTTAAAGTACATAACTTGTAGTTGTTACTGTTGATAGTTTTATCTTTCACCTAAGCTTTCTTTGTGCACCAGTCACCTACTTGTCACTTGATAAATTTCTTGATGCTTTGCACTACTTTCCTGCAATATGCTTGAACACTTTTTCATGTTCTTTGTGATGTTATACACTTATACTTTTTTCTTTTTATGTCTTGAAAAGATTGAAGGTTTAGGATATGAATATTATATATATATATATATATATATATATTGTTATTTTATAATGATTCACAATTTATGATGGTCAAATTAAGATGGTGGATTGGTGATCTAGTTTAATTGATTGTTAGGTGAAGTTGAGTCAAGTGACAAGTGTCAATAGTGGATTTGTTAGGTTATGTTTTTCATTTGGTTTAAAGTTACCATTTATTCTTTAACTATAAACTCGTATCACGTTGATTCTCCCCTACTATTTGTTAAATCATCAACGATACTTCAACCTCTATTTACTACAAACACATCATGAAAGTCACATGCTTGCAAAAAATAGGGGTTTTCAAGGAAGAAGATGAAGCCATGTGCTAGTCACATATTTTTTACTCCAACTAACAAAATTCTCACTAAAAGGCCGACATATGAGTTTTTGGTAACGAGAACTGGTAGTTATAGTGTTATTGGTGACTCTAAAAATAGTAGGATGAACAATGGTAACTGTAACCCTTTTTAGTAAGTTAAGTTAGTTCAATCCATGGTATTTTCCAATTTAATTGATTGTTGAGTTATGTTTTCATGTTATATCTTTTATTGACTTTGCAAATGTGTATGGAGTATCTTTTATTGACTCACCATATTCTGGTGAAGGTTTTCCATTTTTTGTCAGCTGAAAATTTTCCAGTTCTGATTTTGATTTGCTGTTGTTGGTTGGTTGGTTGGTTTCAGGATCTCGGGTACGGATTGTTTCAGGAACTCCGGTAGAGACGGTCTTCAAAGACACAATCGGGTAGAGATGGTCCTGAATAACACACACGCACACAATAAGGTAGAGACGGTCTTCAAACACACACCCAAGGTTGGTCCTTGAAACTCAAAATCATCACCAAAATCTGTTGCAGATTTTCCATTTCTCAGCTGAAAATTTTATGGTTCTGCTCTTGATTTGTTGGTTTGGTTGGTTGGTTTCTTCTGAACATTGTGTGTGTGTTAAGGTGAAAAAAGAGGAAGGCTTGTCAGGATCGGTGTTCAGTGCGTCTCTAAAAGGGATGAGACATGTGAGATCTAAAGATGGTGAAATGCTCACAAAGCCATTCTTAGATGTCTGCAAAAACATCTTGCCTGTTATTGGTACCTTCGAATTTCTAGATGTTCAGTGTCAGAAATCATTGTCAATTCATTATTTAGTTGTTCGTTGTATGTTACCTTTTTTTCATGGCAGGAAGGAGCTGCTACAACCCTTGTAAAAAACGATGTTGCTGGTTACATATCAGTAATTTATTTATTTGCTCATTCAAATTATGGTTTCCACTTTCCATTGCCTCTATTCGCTGCCAAACACTTTTTATCATGTAGGCCATCCAAAAAAATTTATGAATATTTAGTGTTTTGCATAAATTTTATACTTATTTTATTCCAAAATCGCAATTGAAACGATTAGTCGGTTCTAACGAAACGGATATTTTCCTTTTTCCTCTTAAAAATGGCAGAGGTTGGAGTCTAAATATCTATCCAATCCATCAGAGTTCAACCTTTTGTACAATTTGGTACTAGAAGAGGCTGAAGCTAAAATACCAGCCGCTTCATCTACTTGCGCAAACGATTTACTTTGGCTAACGAGGTAGGCATTGCTCCTAGCACTTGCACGTGTACGACAGTATGAAAATGACTCAGATTACGAGTATCTCCTTTACTTTTATTTTCAGGGTCATGAATTTCTTGGTGGAATTGTTCTGTGGCCTACTGCAAAATCCGGACTGGACCATCTCGCATGCTTGCACCGTCTCTTACAGCAAGACTATGAAGAAACATCATGGATGGCTAGCCAGGTCAAGTTTTTCGGTAAGCTCTCATTAAGACAATTGGAATTTTAGTCGCAAAGTGTCTCAGAACAGCCTCACCTCAGCTTCGCGGAGAGTTTGTTTCCAGACTTAAACCCGAGACCTCAAGGTAGCAACCTTCCCGTTGTGCCAAAGGCTCGCCCTCATTGCCAAAATGCTATAAATTAATAAGTTACTTCGTATGAAATCTTTCTTCTTCAATTCATTACATATTCACAATGGATTGGGTTACAGGTTGCCATGAAGCTTGCTCCGGGCAGGAAAAAGTTTATGGCTGTCGCAAGAGGCACAAGTGATCTCAACTCCGACATTGAACGTTTCTGCGCAAACTTTAGTCTACTTCTGGAGGAAAATCACAAGATCTTGGTATGATTTCTCACAAATCGGTTTTTAACTATTAAGCATAGAAACTTCGTAACTTTTGGTTCACGAACATTTATCAATAAAGAATGACATTCCCATAAAGACACAAATTGTTTGTTCTTTTGTTTTCTTGTTTTGACGTTTTGCAGGTGAGTTTTGCACTGGACGAGATAAAAGCTTCTTGATCGCAACTGATATCCCGATGGTGATTCTCTTACACCTGAATACTTGTTGACACGACACGACATAATCAACATGTTTAAATAATTGGCTTTTATATTACACTGACAGGAGGCATTCAAGTAAATGAGTTTGGAATCAGATTGATCTTACACGACTCAATATGTTTAACCCATTTAATGTATATGAGCAATTTTTTATACCATTAGTTGCTACTCTTACAATTTCATCCTTAAATGGGTAGCATGACCCATTCGATTAAACGTGCCACATCGAAATATTAGCTCACTTACCTTCTTTTTTTTCTTTTTTTTTTTTGCGTTTTTGCCTAAACAATATAATTTGATTAACTTTTGCGATTCTTCTGATTCGTGTCTTCTTGTCAGGGGTATCTATCAGCGTCTTTTGAAGACGGAGGAGTCAGAGTAAGCCTTGCAGATGTTTTCTTTTTCTTTTTTCTCGTCTTTTGAACAGTTTCAGTAGCAGCAAATGTGTTTTGGTTTGTTTGGTAAACTTACGTCTCAAAAGTACATTGAGAATGTGTTTTCGTTATGTTTAGTACTCTTATTGGACTACCAATATGAATTCATGTCAAACCTCTTGTTTACGGCAAGAACTATGTGTGTCATATTTTCAGCATATGGTCAACCTTTGAAACAATGGGGTCAACCGAAAACATGTTACGAAGATGATCCATAATCGCTTAGGGTTGACCATTTTTGAAGGTCAACCCATACAACTACAAAATTAGACCTATCATCCTACAAGGTCAACCCTTTATTTCACAAGATGGTTCGTAGTTAATTTAATATTAAAAAGACGATAGTTTGAATTAAAGTTGATTGTAATCGCAATGTGATATAGTAAGGGCATTTTAGTATATTCTCCGCCTATCGAAATTAACAATTCATAAACCACAATAGACATATTTGCCATCAATGAGAAATAATTTAGTCGGGACCAAATCTAAACTAGAAAAAGAAAAGAAACGTGTTTCTATCAAACAATTTTGCAAAAAGGTCCAAAAACGTCTCTCAACTATACAGTTCATGCAATTTTAATCCATGAACTGTTGAACGTGTCATTTTAGTCTAAAAAATAAGCAAAAGAGCTAAGACATTGGCCAAGATGGAAGAAAAAAGAAAACTGAGATCTTGGCTAATGAGAACAGGACTCAACCCATACATCCTTAAAGGCCCCACTAGTATATAGATAAGGTGTGTCTAAAGGAGATTCTATAAAATAGTTATAATTCAAACGTTTTTAAAAACCGAGCCCCGTCAGGACATTTCGTCAAAATATTGACGGAATCCGTTAAGTCTTGATAACGTGGACTTTAAAAAAAATATTTTTTAATAAAAATTTAACGGTTCTGTTAGTGATTTTGACGGAATGTCCTGATAAGACTCGATTTCGGAATTATTTGGAGAAGGACGGCTCTTTCGCCTATCTTTTGAACTGAAATGACACGTTTGATAGTTTTGATACCAAAATGGCACGAACCGGATAGTTCAGAGAACATTTTTCAAACATTTTTTTTCTGTTGTTGTAAATTTCAACATGTCTGTCACTTAGCGAACAATAATAAGGTTGATTAGAAGTTACAAAGTACCGAGTATTTTGGGCCGGGCCAAGCTACTGACATAATGGGCCGATTCGAGGGGGTTTGTCACTCCCTTTGGGCTTCAAAGCCCACGTCACACACGGCCCAATCCATAAAACGCGGACACTGACACGAGTCACAGCACTGTCTGACTGTCTCTTCCCTTTTGACCAGAACCAGACCAGCTTCGCTCTTACACGATTGTTCCTTTCCAGCTTCGCAATTGCTGGTTGGTCCTCGAAACTCGAAATCACGCAAATCTGTAGCGAATTTTCGATTTCTCAGCTGAAAATTTAGCAGTTCTGATCTTGATCTGCTTGTTTCGTTTGCTTTGCTTTGTTTAGGGAAAAAAAATGGAGTCAGGATCAGTTTTCAGTGCATCTCTGGAAGGGATGAGACATGTGAGATCTGAAGATGGTGAAATGCTCACAAAGCCTTTCTTAGATGTCTGCAAAAACATCTTGCCTGTTATTGGTACTTTCACCTATACCTGTTTATATTTCCTGAATTTGTTTTCACAATCACATGATAACATTGTAATGATGATTTTTGTTGTAATTTTGTTGTAGCGAGCTCAAGCTTCTTAATTTGTTTTCACAGTTACATGTGAACACTGGAATGATGATTTTGTTATAGTTTTGTTGTAACAAGCTCAAGCTTCTGATAGTAATTGATATTTGGTCTTTAAGTATCTGTAGAAGGTTTTAGTTGACTTGATTTAAGGAGTATATACTTTGTGGTCACGAGTTCGAGTCTTTTCGTCCCCCAGATTGAAAAAGATGTTAAAATTCCAGCACAAGTGAAGGCATTTGAGTATGTGTGTTAAAGTGTGGAGTTAATATTAGTCTTTCAAGTTTCAACTATCAGCTTAAGCTCTAAGAGAGCCCAATCCAAAAGACTAGTTTTAAGCGTTTTATTAACATAACCTTCCAAAATACTAATTTTAAGCATTTTGCTGACATAACTTTTAAAAAGACTAGTATGATAGGGGGAGAACCGTCAAGCCAACCTGACAAGTAGTAGCCATCTCTAGACGGCCCACTACGGTGGCCCCACTCTTGGGTTAAACTGATCCTTCCAAGTTGTTGTGTCGGTGGTAGCCAACTCTTAAAGCTGGACCGCCAAAACTAGTCTAATAGATGGAAGAACGCATAAGAAGCACCCTTGGTATATGGTATGTTTCTGATGTGGGATCATAACATTTCTCTACACTAACTTATTTTATAGATATTATCAGTGTTTTAAAAAGCGCAGTTTACTTGAGGCAGAAAGGTCCTCAGCGCACTTTATATATCTCAGCCTCTGTTGGAATATGTTAATAAAGTCATACTAGTTTTGAGTTCGCTTGAGTTGCATTTAGATGTTAATATCATGGCATGAATAGTCGTTTTTTTTTTCTTCTTCTAGATGTTCAGTGTCAGAAATCATTGTCAATTCAGAACTTAGTTGCTTTTAATTTATTTATTTTCACTTCGTTTTCTGTTTCCTATTTTTTCACAACAGACAAGTTTGGAGCTGCTATGACCCTTGTAAAATACGACGTTGGTGGTAATATATCAGTAAGTTCTTTATTTGTTCATTCAAATTATGGTTTCCACTTTCCATTGGCTTTGTACTCTGCCAAGCGCTGTTTATCATGTGGGCCATCCAATTTCTTTTGTGAATATTTATTCTTTCATATAAAACTTAATACTTTTTCAAAATTTGCAAAATGAACTTGATTTGTTGGCTGGTAAATTCTACTTTGGAACAACCAAATATTAAACCAGTGACTGGCATCCAAGCTGAGCCATCTTCAATATCATCCTTATAAACCTTACCATGCATAGAAAAAATGACATTCTAAGGGTGCGCATTTTCCCCTATACATATCCCTATACATTTTTCAGTTACCAGCAGAAACCGTTCAATTCTTAGTTTTATAGCCCTATACATATCCCTTAAAAACTGATATTTCCTTTTCCTCTG
This sequence comes from Pelargonium cotyledonis, assembly GCA_036897625.1. NCBI lineage: Eukaryota > Viridiplantae > Streptophyta > Magnoliopsida > Geraniales > Geraniaceae > Pelargonium > Pelargonium cotyledonis. The sequence continues at coordinate 15,409 of JAYMTA010001775.1, forward strand.
AAAATTGGCAGAGGTTGGAGTCTAAATATTTATCCAACCCATCAGAGTTCAACCACTTGTACAGCTTGGTCCAGGCTGAGGTTGAAGCCAAAACAGCAACGGCTTCATCAAGTTGCACAAATGGTTTGCTTTGGCTGACGAGGTAGGCATTACTCATAGCATGTGCTCTATACGCAAGTATGAAAATGAGTTAGGTGACGTGCATTTTGTAACTTGTATTTTCAGGGCCATGGATTTCTTGGTGGAACTGTTTCGTGACCTACTGCAAAATCCGGATTGGACCATGTCTCAAGCCTGCAGCGATTCTTACAGCAAGACTCTGAAGAAATGGCATGGATGGCTAGCCAGTTCAAGTTTTTCGGTAAGCTCCCGTTAACACAATTGAACTTTTAGTTGCAAAGAGTATCTTAGCTGCTGAGTTGAGAAAACATATTCTTGTTTAGAGTTTATAATATGAACTAGCTTATGCAAAACCGCTATTATGAGTGGTAGGGAATGGATCGAAAATCCCAAAATTCATGGACCAAAGATCGGTTGGGTCCAAAATTCCGGTCTGGACCCAATCATGCACACACCTATTGACTATCTTTGCGTAACCTCATAACTTTAGAAGTAATTTTGTTTTGTAAAACCTTCATCTTTTGTACCGATTAACTGCCAAAATTTTATACTAAAAAGGCGACCCAGTGCTCAAGACTCCCATTATAGGGTCTAGGGAGGGTTATTTTTGTACAGTAGCCTCACCTTAGCTTTGTGAAGGGGTTGTCCCGACTTACTGTCATGTCTAGAGATGATAATTTGGGTTTTGGGTTGAGTTTTTCTTGTTTGGGTTGCAAGAGGTGCGAATCAGGTTGTGTTTTGGGCCGTGGGTTTTACATAGAAAATTTGTGGGTTTGTCCAACCTGACTTGGAAATTAATTGGGTATATTTTATGTGACCCAAACCCACAAAAAATGTTGGTCAGATTTCAGATTTCTATGGGTTCAGATCCAAATTGACAGCTCTAGTTGCTCCAAGTCTCATCCTCAGTGCTGAAATACATAAATCAATTAATTAGTTTGTATGATTTATTTTTTCTTCAATTCGTTACATATTTATCAATGGATTGGGTTACAGGTTGCCATGAAGCTTGCTCCTGACAGGACGAAGTTTATGGCTGTCATAGGAGGCACGAGCGATCTCAACTCCGACATTGAAAGTTTCTGTTCAAACTTCAGTCCACTTCTGGAGGAGAATCACAAGTTCTTGGTAAGATTTCTCGCATTTCGGGTGTAAAATATTAAGGTTTTTGCCCAAGAATGATAGACACATCATATGATTTTATTTTTATTTTTCCAACTTTTTGCAGGCAAGTGTTGGATTGGACGAGCTAAAAGCTTCCTGAAAGCAACTAATATCCCGATAATGACTTTCTTGCTCCATAATCCTTGTTTTCCGATCTTGTAAACTATATGTCTTAGTTGCACTAATCATCACATGTTTAGTATAATTTACAAAACCACTAAACTTGCATGTAACTGTTCTCCACCTTTTCTATATAATTTTGGTAATGATTATTGATAATGTTCTGTAGTCACATGGTTTGATCAATCTTTGACCTGCTAGACGCTTTATGTCGAGCGCGGGTTTGATCCTCATTGTTCGAAGTTACGATTAGGGATGACAATTTGTGTTCACGAGTCGTGTTGAAGGTTTCATGTTATGGTGAGTTAACCCGAACACATCTCGATTACTATATAGAATGAGTTACATGACATGCTGACGATCTACTGTGGACCGGTTGATATGACACAACTCCTGTATGATCTGTTCAATTAAACAGGTAAGGTGGGTCAATTAGGTTTGGTATGAACAGTTGAACACGATTATGTTGAACCCAAATCTGCTTAATTTTTTGTCCGAGCCATGAGATATGACCCAATTTGTGATCCTTAGTCACGATGCTATCTAATTCTCTCTACATTTCTAGTTTCCGAGGAACCAGTAACCACCAACCAACCAAGACCTGTAAAATCCTGTCTAAATATAGCTTCTCCCAAATGTTTCTTCCCTAAATTTGCGATTTCAATTCTGGTTTTGGCTAAAAGGGTATTAGAAAAAACAACCCATTGTCTCCAAATTTGTCAAAACCTTGTTTTGTTATCATTGATGAAACATTCTCATTTGCTTGTTTTCCAACTTTCGCTTTCGGTGCAAGGTATGTATCTCTAAAACATTGAACTCATGTCGCTTTTGAATTAGAATTATTCTTTAGAAAAGAGAATAGAGAATCGAAATGGAGATGTGATTCTCATTGTTCTGTTCGGATTATGATTCTTGATAATCTCCAATTATTCTCAATACATTTTGTGTTTGTTTCAGATTTGAAGCTTGCATTTTCCTTCATTTTCTTGGGAAATACTTGAAAGTTTTCAAGCCAAAAACAGTGCTTGAAAATTATGGCGAGCAATAAGATGAAAGGTCTTTTCAAGGGACTAAGATACATTTCTCAAAAATTTGGTATTGAAAAAATTCTCAATTTGTATATGTTTTCTTATATATATATATATATATATGATCCAAATAGTAAAGAATGTGAAGGTTAATTTGGTCATTATGTTGTGCAGATAGTGAGAAAGAACCTGAAATGCAGATTGGTCTTCCCACAGATGTAAAGCATGTAGCTCATATTGGATGGGATGGCCCATCTGTGAATCAACCAGGATGGGTAATTTTATTATTTATACACACACGTAGGGCTGACAATTTGGATTATAATTTGTGACCTGACATGAACACGACACTAATTGAAGTAAGTTTGGGTTCAACTTAACCGGGTTTGTGTCGATTGAGTTAAGCCGTTCATTGATTGAGTCGTGCACGTGTCAAACCCGCCTAAGTAGACGGGTTGTATAACCCGTATACTGAAAAAATGATTTATGTGGGTCAAATGTGTCAAGTCATGTTGGCTCAATATCAACTTGTTTATGTTGATATGTCTGGTTGGGGTGTGATTTTGAACCCAATTACTAAAGTGAGTCACTTATGTCATCCCTCTCATAAATAGGTTGTGTTGTATGTCATTCAATTCGTTTGATAATTGAGTTTGGCACAGAGTACTAAACGTTCGAACATGACTCACGATCACGAATTGGCAATCCTAAATTATTTTTCTCTAGAGCTATTTTGTATTCAAACTTGTAGCACCCGAAAGTGAACCCACATATTTATTGAATCAGGACACTGAAAATCGGTATGGCTAATTTTGGGGGTTGGGTCTCTGGGGTTGGGTTAGGGGAAACCCGATTTTTGTTTTGCTTTTTGTCCATTTTTGG
>JAYMTA010001776.1:0-18718 GCA_036897625.1 Pelargonium cotyledonis
CAGTCGTTCCAGGTCCTCGCGATCCTGCTCGCGACGCTGCTATACGCGGTGGTGTACGGATACCGGTTCTGGACTGCGGTGGGGCTGCCGGCGGCGTGCTTCCCGTTCGTGCTCAACTGCCAGGTGGGGCTGCTCGGGTGCAATGTGGTCTGCCATTTGGGGGTTTTGGTGCTGCATCTGCTCAAGGGAGGTGGTGGATGCAACGGAATTGGGGCTTGGGGTTTCAATTCGGTGCTCAATGCTGCGATTTTGCTGCTGTTCTTGAAATTCTATCTCAAGATGCATCTCACCAACAAGGCAAAACAGAGTTAGCTCATAATCTTATATTAATTCATGTCCTCCAATTTTGATTTTTTCTCTCTCTCTCTCTCTCTTTGAAATAATACTAGTGATTTTGTAAAGGAAGATCCAAATTATTGGAGTGAGTTAGGAGGTTATATACACCAATTTTACTGTGATTACAAATTTTTCATTGTATTTGTGTGTTGTTTCTGTGATTTGCTTGCGTTTGGCTCCTGTGAATGTTTTGTTTTTGTTGTAAACAAAATTTCTGAAGAAGAATAACATTTGGATTAGAAATTAGGGGAGTGAACTGAAAATCATTCACATATACATTAGCATATGTCTTGAAAATATTCAGTGTTTTTTTTTTACATGTGAAAAGGTCAAAAATGGTGCATGCTCGTGTCATTATGATCCATGAAATATTAAACGTGTCATTTCAGTTCAAAAGCTATGCGAAAGAGCCATTATACTCCAAATGTTTTCAAAAACCGAGTCATATTAGGATATTTTGTCAAAATCACTGACAGAATCATTAAACTTTCATTAAATAAAATATAATTTTTAAATTTCACGTCATCAAGACTTGACATATTTCATTCGTATTTTGACAGAATGTCTTAAAGGGGTTCGATTTTTTGAAATGTTTGGATTATAATGGTTCTTTCGCTTATCTTTTAGATTAAAATGACACGTTTGATAGTTGAGGGACCAAAATGGCACGAACTATATATAGTTTGGGGACCATTTTGGTCATTTTTCTTTTTTTTATATTTATAAGCGATGCTCTAATTGAAAATCTCGAGAGGAGAGGAAAAAAGGATAAGGTGAAAAACCAAAACAAAATAGCAACTAACTCAACACCGAACAAGGGTCCTAGACCAAAAATTGAAATTTAAGAATATAGATAATGGATCGAACAAGCAAGGAAGCAAAAAGAAGGTAAAGCTATTGATCCAAAGTAGAGTGACATCCAAGCTAGCTGGTATACCGCTAAAAACAAGTGAATTATTGTACAGCCAAATAAACCACATAGTGATCGGTTCTAAAGTTGAACAACATTTTACTTGTCAGACAGAATCGGCCAAAGCTGAAGACCATAAAGAGGACAACCCGAAACACGATGCCAACAAGGTGGGGGAAACCGACCACCATGAAAAAACCCCAATCCACACTCAACAATCCATGCACAATGAAGTAAAATATTAGAGTAGTCTTTAGAATTCGAGTCACATAACTAACACAAAACCGCAACATCCAACGACAAAATGGCTCTTTGACGAAGAAACACCAAGCATGGAAAGTTATTTAACGCTGCGAGCCACACAAAACTCTAAATATTTGGCACATTGGTGACTTGAGCTTCCTGTTCTCCGGATGCACTACTCATGCATGCGGAAGATGTCACAGGTTCCCCATACGACTCTTGTGTGTTGGGGTAGCTCGCTAAAACCCTTATGAGCCCCTACCATGCAGGGTAGTGTCTTGGGAGTTCGAGAGTGTTGATATTAACTAGTTGACTTGTTGGAGCATCTCGAATGTGTTTTGGTGAGGATGTGGCCTTGCGAGAGCATTCTGGAAGGGTGTTGATTCGTTATGTGTCATCCTTGGTCGAAGAAGATCAACTTGTGAGCATTGGAGAACACATAGCATGCTTGTTGGGTGTTAGAGCACTTCAATATCGTGGCATGTGTGCTACATGTCACAACATGTTCTTGGGAGCCTCTATCCCCATGAAAGGCTTTTAGGGTTCTTGCGCTTCCCTCTCCAGAGAAGGTCGCGTTTTTCCGGATGTTCATTATTCGCGTTGGCGGAAAAGAAAGCTTCCATGGTTCCTAGATGCAAAGGAAACACTTAGAATAATATAGGAACATATTGGTCATGTTTGGTCTGTCGAGACGGAGGCCGCATCATTGGGAAGGTGGTCATTTGGAGGAAACATGCATGTCGCAGCACAGAGGATGCATGTCGTGACATCCATCCGTGTTGATCCGCTGTTCTCCCGGGAAGCTTGGTCATGCCACGACATGTGCTTCCCGTGCTGCGACATCGACGTCGTGGCACACCGTTTTGTCTTTTAGTGGCCTTCAGGCATTTCCTCTTGTGTTAGATAGTCTTGGAGATGTTTGAGCACACCGGATGAATGAAATAATTGCCTCATGGCATTCTAGGTCATGTTGGGCATAGTCTTCTGGAATTGAACCGAGTTGCTTTCGTGGCATCAAGATTGCCATTTGTTTTAAGACTTATATACTTTTTCAGGGGTAGCATCACTATCAATTTATCGTGAAGGGAAATTAGTTTGTTCATTATTGGATGACAACTAATTATATGACATATATATTAATTAAGTTGAAGCATGAAAGAGAACAAGAAGAGAAATGAGAATCGTTTTATTCATTATAATGTAAACAAATTTGTTCATAAATTCCTTGGCAGAAATATGCCTCATGGCATTGTGGGTCATGTTGGGCATAGTCTTCTAGAATTGAACCGAGTTGCTTTCGTGGCATCAAGATTGCCACTTATCGCTACATCATTTGATTTAAGACTTATATACTTTTTCAGGGGTAGCATCACTATTAATTTATCGTGAAGGGAAGTTAGTTTGTTCATTATTAGATGACAACTAATTATATGACATATATATTAATTAAGTTGAAGCATGAAAGGGAACGAGAAGAGAAATGAGAATCGTTTTATTCATTATAATGTAAACAAATTTGTTCATAAATTCCTTGGCAGAAATATGTAGACATGGAGTGATGATAGATTTGTTTTTTTTTTTTGCAAGGAAGCTTCGTCCCTCTCCTTATTTTGAGCATTGATCTTTGGTTTAACATTTCATTATTTGAAGCATCACCGGTTGAAACATGACCGACCAACGTTACTTAACTTCCTCATTTCCACATTTTGACCAATCAATTAACAAACCTATACGTCAAAGATGTGGACTCTAGAGTAGATTTTGGGTCATCACAAAATTATATATATGATCTCTAATTTGAAACTTGCTGGCTATGCAATAATGTATTATGTTCAACTTTATTATTATTTTCAAGTCAACAATACGTATATAATTATTTTCACGTCAACACCATGTGTATAGTAAAATTATTGTTTTATTATTCTTATTTTTAAATGGCACATCAACATCATGTCAATAAGTTAACGTTAAGTTAAATTGACCCACAATATTTAAGTTCATGATTGTATTTTTTACAAGTTCAGAGATACTTTTAATAACTTTTAATTTTTTTTATTTACTTTTAAGAAAAAAATCATTTCTATTTATATATTTGAAGGAGATTGATATATAAATATAATCATTAGAATCCATTTGTATCCGCCAATTTATGGACCAATGATAAGTCTCAAAAATATGTGACCACACTAAAAAGAGAAACAATAATTGGGTGAGATAAATATAGTCCATACCGCAACTTAATTAAGCAAAACGTTGGGTGCCACAACAAAGGTTTGGCAATGGCAGCTTCTACTATTTATTGTTCTCAACTAATTTTACTTTGCAACCGACATCACATTCAGGAGTACGTGGACCACCCATTTCCATTTCCATTTCCATTTCCATTTATTCATTACCAGAAAATATCAACCATTTGCGCACGGTTGATATCTCGTTCAATTGTATAATATAGGCACAAGTAATATATACTCCTTCGTGTCAAAGTAAGTGAGTAATATTTCTTGCATTTTCGTATTAAAATTAAGTATTAGTACTAATGTCGTTTACTGGTAAATTTTATCCACGTGTCAAGGTACTTAAATTCTAATCACAATCCGAATTTGGTTTTGATTGAGAGTCCAAAGTTTGTCATATCGTGTTTTGGATCCTATGAGGAATATCGTTAGCGAAACGTCAAATGTATGTCTGAGAGACCGTACGTCTTATGCGTGAAAATTAGGATCTCAACAAAAACATAAGGGATGGAAAGCCCAAGCCAATATATTAACATTTTTTTTCCCCTAGGGGATGGCGCAATTGTCAAGACTCACATCTCCATGTAGAAGGTCGTGGGTTCTAATTCCATTGCGTCGGGTGGGGTGGAGTGGGGTTTATAGGGGAGAGATTCCCTCTATTATGTAGCTCAACTAGTTAATTTTAAAAATAAAAAAATAATAAAAAAGGAATGGATAAATATTCAAATTAAGAACATGTGAACCTTTTTATTCAAGATAAATGTGAAACTGGGAGAAATATTTTTGAACCTTTTTATTCTAGTTGGAAGCCCTTGATCATAGGTCTCCATTTACAAGACGAGGTGATGTATTTGATTGGTCGAGAATTTTATGGGGCTCACACGTTAAGAAATGAAAGATTATTCAAGATAAATGTTCGAAAAAACCTTGATAAAGTTTATTGTGTACTTCAAACGGTATAAATGTGGAAGTGAAAAAATAAAAACTCTAAAAATTTGCATGTCGTGCTATCTAACTAGTCGATGGTTTTGTGGGGACCACACAAGTCCTTGTTTCTTCTCATTTAGATGAACCTTTCATTCTCTGAGAGCCCTTCGAATTCTGCGGGCAAAGTGAAAAGTTTAAATATTGTTGTGTTGCAATGTGTAACTTATAATAAAATAACTATGTTCGTATATAAGCTAAGCAAACTACCCAAAACTAAGCTACCCTTATTGACAAATAATAAATATATTCTAACATCCAGTCTCAAACTTACAATGTTGAACTATAAATATTTAGAGTTTGTCAAATAAGATCCGCAAGTGCAAAACTATGAGTTGATCCAAGACATAAAGTCTCTCTTGTCTATGCGTAGGATGTATGATTGATCCACACAACGTTGTGGTCTTTTTCTCGGGTGTGTCCATGGTAATCGGCAATTCAAGTTTGTCATCAACAACAAGGATTGTTGCTGCTCCAGTCTTCTGCATGTTCCATTGTTCTTCTCCGCCACAAATTTGCATGATATTACCCAAACAACAAAAAACACACCAAAACCCTAGCTTTTCCCTCATATTCGCTTCACCTATAGCACCCAAATTCAATGAATCAACCCTATGAATATGATCCCAAACAAACCCAAATCAAACGAATCAAAAGAACCCAAACGAATCAAACAAACCAAACCATAAACGAATCCAAATCCTAGTTATGGATGAAATTGCAATACTTTTATAATGGAGGTTCTAATATAATGTTAAACTAAAGAGAAATATCCAAAATTAAGTATTGTTGTATTGAAATATGTAACCAATGATATAATAATTAGGTTTATTTCAAAATTAAGCAAAATATGAAAAGACTAAACTACCCAATACTAAACTAACTTTAACGAATAATAACAAATATATGCTAACGGAGGGTGCGCCTTAAGGAAAAACATTGAGGAAGCTCCTTGAGGGAGGGTTTCAAGGAGCTTCTTAAGGAAGTGATGTTTTGTCAATGATGCATTGCCTAGCAGGGATGCATGCTCCACAAGCGCCTTGAGGGAACATGCTCCACAAAGTCCTTTAGTGCTGAAAAGACTGTTCGCAAATGCTCTCATAATGCACTTGCGAGATTGGAGTTAGAAATTCATTGTTCATGGCCAAAAGACTTCCAAGCAGGTCACTCATCTCTATTGAGCTCTAGAGTCAGGCATCTTAATTGACGTATTGTTATATGTTCGACTAATCACTTGTGTTGATATGCTTGAAAAATATGTACAAGTGCATGTATTCTTTGCATTTGGTTGACTTTTCATTTATATATATATATATTCAGATTGTCTAGCCCTTAAACTAGTGATTTAGTTTGAACTTCGATTATTGAAGTGGATTTTTGTGAATCATGCATCTCCTTCTCATTCAACGACTCGAGTTTGAATTGTAGTCACATGGAGCTCACGTGGGTGTGTAGCAGTGTCAAATTTTTAGATATCTTCAAACCATTTAGTCTTCGGATTTGTGATCCATCTTTGACCTCAAGTGGTTACGTAGAGCTCGAGGCACTTTAGAGCTTGTTTGGATAGACTAGTGGCCCTCATATACTTTTAAAAACATGCTCTCATATATATAAATGGATAATGACAATCATAATTCGTTTAATACTCTTCCAACTGACCAACCATACTACAATGGAACATGAAAAAACTTATATTTGTGGACAAAATAGAAGATAATATAAGAGGCCTAAGATTTAATGGCTCATATTGCATATGTACTTCTGATCCAATGACTCATTTTTTATCATATAAATTATTATCAATTAAAAGACTAGATTTTCTTTTCCCTACACATTGGAGTAGACTTACCAAACAAGGCCTTAATGAGTAGGATGGAGTATATGGTCAGGCAAGTGAAAATGAAATGGAGGCTGATGAGTCGGGTTTGCTGTAAAATCTAAAATTTGTCAAATTTGGTATTATCGGGAATCTGGAAACACAAACGATACAGACACAAACACAAACTCTGTTCTCTTACGTGGATTCATTCATCAGCTTCTCCGAATCCAATTACTGTTATTGTGCTTTGACTTTTGAATTCGACAACCAGATTTACGAACTCACATCTCCATCTCCATTCCATTCTTATGTTCCTGTTCCACTGGCCACACATGGACATGCAGATTTCATCTCCTTCTACAAGAAACCCAGAAAACCCATCTCTCCATATCCAAATTTCTAACTCCCATTAGCTCCTCTGCTCTGGCCCGCCTTCAGAGAACAGGTATTATCACCCAACACCTATCACTTTTTATTTTGTTTTTTCGTGAAATTATTTGATTGTTGTATGTATGTTTTGGGTTCATCGTTATGTATATTGGTTTGTTCTGTTTCCATTGTGCTTAATATTTGCAATTTTAGTCATTTTGTTGGGGTTGTTGTTTGGCTCATCAAATTATGGGGTATCTCAAAGATTGGATTTTTATGTGATATTTATTGTGTGGAGTGTTGCTTATTGGTTCATGCTCTCGATGAATTGTTGGGTTTTACTCGGGTTTGAATTGTTAGGTGAGAAATGGATGTTGAATGCCAAAAACTAGAACCTATGTGTGTTTTTAGGAATCTATACAAGTTTTGTGAGCATTTTCTTAAGGACCAAACAGAGTACTAGATAATCATTCATGTGGCGCCTTTGAAATGGGTGAGATAGATAATCATTTAGTAATATATTCACTGATGGCGCCCTTGTGGGAAGGGAAATGGGTTGTTAATTATTTGAGGATAAAGAATTGGAATTGAAGTTGAAGAACTAATGCATTTTTTTGGTGGATCTTGGATGACAACAAAATCAGGTTGAGGTTTTCAATAGTAGGAAATGTCCAGATAAACAAAAACAAGATAATAGGTTATTCCTTGGTTTGTCACGACGAGGTAAGTTTTGGAGTGGGAGAACAGGTTCAAAACTAGCATGGGGATGCTGACAGAGTTTTTTGGAGCACAATTGCATCGGATTGATAATTTTAGCTTATGTATTAACTAAAATTTAACTTAGTCGGGAATAACTTGCTCAGCTAGAAACTAATGCACATTACAGCAGTCTTAAAGTAATAAAGTAGGGTGGATTCTACAAGGGAATTGCATCCAATTGGAAAGGATGTAGCAAAGCAGTGCTTGGCAGGCTGGCAGCGTATTATTTGGGTATATGCTGTCATGGACTCTACTTTGTGTTGTCTTTAGGATGAAATTTCTTTGTTAGGACTGCAGTCTGCAAAGGTTACCAGTTGCACAGAAAACCCTTTCAAAATTGTTGATAGGATAGAAACCACATCAGATGGTCTCACCTAACCCTTGATAGTGTTATCACTTATCACTTATCACTTATCATCATTTTTACATTTGAACTTTAGTCAACAGTGCTGCTCAAGAACATGTTTCTGTATTGAAGTTGAGTGAAATTTTTAGGACTTATTCAGATTTCAACAATAGTGACTAGCTTATACTCTGCAAGTTCAAGTTTCGAATTTTGATGCAAGTGCTAGAAGTGTGGTATATCAATACAGGTTTCCATGCTTAGAGTCTACCAAATCCTCAGCAGCGAGTCATGCCAACAAACAAATATTTCAACTGCAGGTTTAGATTCAATATTGACTGTTTTGAGACCCGTTACTTTTTCCTCTCATAAGGCTACACATACCATCAACAAGATTGGATAAAGAGTGAAGATTATAGTACCATTTGCTACTAAAAACACGAGTCATGGAAATTTTTTGCTGTTTGGCTGTGGCTGGCTAGGACCTGACTTGTGGTGTTCTTTAATTTTGCTGTGTATATGCATAATATATACATATAGCTGAAGCCTGAATACCAGCAGTATAAGTGATTCTAGAGGAGGAACTATCAGCTTGCGCTCCTTTTAATTTGATTATTTTTGTCCAATATTTGATTGCCATCGAGTAACTTTGAGGTACATTATTGCAGTGCTTCTTTAGAGTAAAAGGCTCCTCACAGTTCCTGAAGAAAATGGAAGTTGCTGGGGCCTTCAAATCTGATAAAAAACTAAAGCACCGCCCTCTGACTCCTTTGAGTCTTTTGAGGGGTCTGATATGTTTAGTGGTATTTCTTTCTACTGCTTCTATGTTGCTGCTATACCTTGGCCCTGCTGCTGCGGTCATCATGCGGTTTTTCAGTTTGCATTACAGTAGGAAAGTGACAGCCTTCTTCTTTGGTTCTTGGCTAGCTTTGTGGCCCTTTCTGTTCGAAAAAATAAACAAGACGAAAGTGGTTTTCTCTGGAGATACTGTTCCTGCCGGAGAACGTGTGTTACTTATTGCTAATCACAGAACAGAGGTTGATTGGATGTACTTATGGGATCTTGCATTGCGGAAAGGGAGACTTGGATACATCAAATATATGCTTAAGAGTAGCTTGATGAAACTGCCGGTTTTTGGGTGGGGATTTCACATTTTAGAGTTCATTTCAGTGGAAAGGAACTGGAATGTTGACGAACCAATCTTGAATAAAATGCTCTCAACTTTTACAGATCCTCAGGATCCCTTGTGGCTTGCGATTTTCCCTGAGGGAACTGATTATACGTAACTTATCTTCCTGATTATTTTCATCTGTATTCATTGCCTTGTAGATTTTTATTCGAAACCAATATCCTATGGATTTGAAGTTGCCATATTTTTTCCTAAAATTACATTTTTTTTTAGAGTAACCCTACAAGTCTTTGTATGTACATTTATAGTGCATTTGCAAATATCTGGTCCATTCAAAACCTTTTTTTGTTTTCTTTCCTTGTACAGGGAACAAAAATGCAAAAATTGTAAAAAGTATGCTACTGAAGTTGGGCTTCCAGTACTGGAGAATGTGCTGCTTCCGAAGACAAAAGGTTTTTGTACCAGCTTGGAAATACTACGCGGTTCCTTGGATGCAGGTACTTTCCACATTCTTGTCCCAATTAAGCTTGTGTTGTGCATTTATCTACTGTTGCTGTCTTATCTTTTGTACCAAAATTGACTCTTGTGATTTTAGGAAGATAGTTCTTAAGAAGGGCAACCCGGTGCACAATGCATCCACCATTGTAAATTTGTAAAACAGTTATGATAATTGTAAATATGATTCCTTAGAAGGTTATGCAATGCAATTTTTCTTGACTCTCTTACTACAAGGGGTAGGAAAAGGAATACTTGAAGGAGAGTGAAAGGACATTATTATATGGGATGTTGGAATCATAGTAATGTAGTTCATATATTGCACTTAGATATGTACTTCACATACTCTCCAACGGTGTCTAACATTACAATGAACTGCAGTTTATGATGTGACTATCGGATACAAGCGTCAATGCCCTTTATTTTTGGACAATGTATTTGGCGTGGATCCTTCAGAAGTTCACATTCATGTTCGGCGTATCCCAGTTTCAGATATACCAGCATCTGAGGATGAGGTTAGTACTTGGCTAATGGAAGCATTTCAACTGAAAGATATATTGCTGTTAAATTTCAAATCTCAAGGCCATTTCCCAGATCAAGGAACCGAGCAACAACTTTCAACGATGAAGTGCTTCCTGAATTTTGCAGCTGTGATCTTAATGACAGTAATATTTGGTTATCTGACATTGCTTTCATCCATTTGGTTTAAAGTGTACATAGGTTTAGCATGTGCATACCTTGCTTTTGCTACATACCTAAAATTCCAACCATCACCAATTCTAGACTGTCTCAAATCATTATATTGTAAAAAAACCAAGTAACTATTACAGTTACAAAATGTTCAAGTTACAGTTGATAAACCATTCCTTTATGACAAATCTTGCAGACTTAATTTGTTGCTTATTCTTTCAAAATTGATGACTATTTTGGTAGTTTGCAGTAGATGCATATATATACTTGAGTTCCATGCATTATGTTTTCTTGGTAGAGAAATTAAGAGATTAGGTCTCCATGAGCATGAAATTGAAGGCAAAACATATCAAACATGCAGCTTTGGCTCATAAGACCAAATGTCTTTTCAATAGATAATTTGTACTATAGAATGGATTGCATCTTGAACTTGAAGTGAGCTAAGATACTTAGAGAAGCATGGGAAATACATTAAATAAAAACAAAGCTTTTTCTCATTGGATCAATGGCCTTTGGCCTTTCTGTTCTCTCTTACATCAACATCTCTTCTTCTTTTTCCTTCTCATACATTTTCAGTTTCTCTACAATCAGGTTTTCCCATTTTTGAGAACACCCAAGCCAACGCTAGTTATGGTTCCGTTCCCCGCTGCTGTGGTCGGGGAAGGAAAATCCTCCTAAATCTAGGGCTTTTGCAATATGTGCCCCACCCTTCTACAGTGAACCAACAACCCCCTAGAAAATAAAATTACAAGAGCCCAAAATTAACAAAAATATATTTATATTTAGAAGAGAGGGCTAAAGCTGTGCCTATATTTGACAGAAGTTCCTTTTTTGGAACCGCTACTTATGAAGAAACTGCTCTGCAAACGATTCAACCATGACAGTCTCACCTCACCAGAGCCTCCTGTGCATTGGCCCTCCCCTTCCTCCTCGCTGCTGAAGAGGGTCTGATCTGAGCAGTCAAGTGAAGCTCCACACGCTAAGTTATATGACTCACATGCTGAATGGCATACTCGTAGCCTGTTGTCACCATCTTTGTCACACTTTTGGATGGAGATCTGGCAATTTGAGTTAACTTATTAGTCCAGTACCTAAATGACTCCAGGAAAGCAGTGTATACAGAGAGCAAAACTAAACGAATCCAATTGCTTTATAAACTAGTCATACCATCATGCTACCAAATCTTGCCATGCTTATAGTGCAAGCTACAAACCTTAAGAAAGTCGCAATGCCCTCAAAACAAGCTAATGAACACTAAAACTATTTATCGTCCCAAAAGTTTGGTCACTTGTTACACAAACTAGGGATCCTCTACCTCCAAAAGGCATTCAGAATACTAGTTGTGTACAGTAGACAGCATGTAATCAGTGAACCAAATGTCCATTAGGTTGAGAATTAGGTTAAGTGGAATGTTTGTGCACAAGTATGTTCAATATAGCCACGGAACAAAAAAGACAAAATAAAAGAATAATTAAGGAGTTCACACAAGGGCAAAGAAAAAGCTGCAATGTCAAGGGACACACAGAAAACTTACCCAACAGGCCAGCCGCTTTGCAGCTGCATCACAGTAGCTGCTGCTGAATATATTAAATAATTTCCTAGCACCACCTGGAAACAACCTATGGTAGTTTGGCATGACAACAACTTCTTCTAGCTGTTGGAGTATACTTGGTTCACTGGGTGCACAATGTTGCCCGTTAAAATCACTCTCCAGCACATTTTTGCAAACTGAAAGACTAGAGAGGAGGACAGAACTATTCTGGCATGTGTAACCAGCATAGTCAGAGCAGCGGAACTCGCAAACGCCATTATCACAGACCCCTCCATGTAGGCTGCATTGTTCATCGCAAACAGCTGCATATCGTGCACAGGCACAATGTTATAAGAAATTCACATTTACGAAACCATACTCCATTATTAGTCATATTAGAGAAGGAGTGAAATTTAGATTCATACAGAAGCAGATTTTCTGAAAAGCCTGTCAGATAATTCACTTTAATACATGTAAATGCCACAAGGACAAAGCTCCACGCTACAGTCTACAGATGGGGTATAGCCATATAGGATGTGAGAGTATAGCAGCAGGAATCATAACTAACCCTATTCTTCTCTCTAAGAACGTTTAGAAATGTACTAAATGCAGGAAAAGTGGTGTTATTGATCAGCAAGGTAACAGGTGCCCTTTCATTTTGGAATACACCAAATTTGGTAAGTGCGACGAGGGTGCTATCAGTGTTGAGAGCATGCTGTTGCTTTATAGCGTTGGTTGTAAAACATATTAGCAGCAGGAAACTAATTATAATAAATAATGGAAAGACCTAAAGGAGATTATTACCTGTGGAGCAGTCTGTGCCTGTATACCCATTTTCACACTCACAAACCCCATTGAAAAGGCACTTTCCGTGCCCATTACAATTGCTAGGGCAGGAACCTGGCCCAAAAATATAGAAAGAAAACATTCAGTTTAATTTCTAAATCAATATCAGATTATTGATAGGACGCTTAATTCCAGACATGAATCTTAAACTAACAAAGAGCGGAGTAAAAAAGATCAAAAGCTCACGTCTACTACAGTCATAACCATGAAACCCCAAAAAACAGTGACACTTTCCATCAACACAATCACCATTGAAATTACATGAATTGGGACACTGTCCAGATACAGGGACTGGGGCCGTGCTACATAGCTCATGGTAAGCAGGGCAAATCAGTTCACCTACAGGCAAAACCATGAAGAAATATAAGCAAAAGCAAAGAGAGAGAGAGAGAGAGAGAGAGAGAGTATAAGTAGGAACAACTGAGCATGATACCATTAAAACCAGGGAACTGAATCGGGCCGCCAGCATTAGGACATGTTTTCCAAATGCCATCCACAGCAACCTAGCAAACAATTAAAATTACTCAATAAATAACCTAATATAAAGTCCTGAGATGATTCAAATTGAAAGGCAAGTCTTCATCCTGTTGCTTCTTGTTAATAAGTGGCATAAAAGGGTTTTTTTAACCCACAATCTAGAGTTGGTTGCACAACTTCCAGTCGGTAAGTGTTCAACACAAATTAGAAATTACAACACATGAACTCAGACAGGACCTCAAGTAAACAGCTCAAATTCAAGAAGTGTGCTGCCTATTGCTTTCTACAGCCCATCTCTTCACTGGAAAACTCACTATCAATACAGCAAACTAAAGCTCCAGATCATACCTCTAAGGAGTTGTTTAAACACCTATGCTGATAACAACCATTTCCCTGGGTCATAGAACCCCGCACAAAGCCAGTACGAACTAATGACGAGGCCATACACCTACATATTAACAAAGAACATAAACCTCAATCATATTGCACCTCATTACAATTTTTTAGCACATTAGCTACATACATCAGACCCGCCAGACTGCTACTACTGTGAGAAAACACCAGGCAGAATCTCACCTGGAGTTGCCCCCTCGCACCTCACCCAGCATTCTGTCAGGTGCTCTTGCACTGTTAGTGTCTGTACATGATCCATCAGAGTAAGCCACAAAATATGTGCAATAATCAGCCAATGATGACTGCCCACCTGCAATGGAGACGTTAAAAATGAGGAATCACATTAGATGTCATGTTATCAAGAGAAACTAGTGTATCCATATTGATGACGCATGTGCACGATCCATACTAGAGCATCACAAAAAGCATAAAAGAGCATGTAAGCATATGTGAAACGGAGCAAGAACAAATCACGATGAGATCTAGCAAAGAATTAAAGTGTTGAACTCTGTAGTCGGTGTGTCAAAGACAATGCCTACAAAACCATGCAAATGCTTAATAGAAAACAAGAACTATCTGAGACTTTTGATGTGGTAAGATGCAGAAGACTTTTCCAGGATCAGTCTAAGGGAACCCACCAGCATTATAAGTGAATCTGTAATATGATACTATTATAAACTTACAACTTAGGAGTGAGAATAGGATAGCAATTTTTCAATATCTAGAGGAAATACTAATGAATCACCAAAGATCTTCATGAAGGAAATATTGTTAGATCGAAGAATATCGAATCTCTTTAAAATACAACTCTTTGCTGTAAGATTTACTAATGTTTTTTGCTCAAAGAATATAATTTCTTAACAGAATATGGTTGATCATCTAGTTAATTTTGTCTTCTATCTTACTAAACCACAAGAAGACTTCCTAGGATTTACCAAAGTTTGGGTCACAAAATACCTGAGCAAATGAAATAAAATAAGGGATACTACTGCACTGGTACTGAAAATGACTGTAGAAGTGTAAATCATTGTTGGGTATTTTGCTTCTTAGCCACAAATAATTGATAACATCTAAAGTTCGAGTAGATGGGAAGGAGGTTTTGTATTAAAATTCATGATCCGTGCTCGAAAATCAGTTTAGGGTAAGCCAATATAGTAATAAAGAATTAAAGATGAAATTAAACCCACTAGACACAAATTTAATCAGGATTTTGAATCACATTTAAATATTTAGCAGGCTCAACTTCAGAATATAGGGGAAATAACTAGACAATGAGAATCTAAGATCACTTCATGGTAAAAAAAATCGAGAACACCAATGAGCCTGTGACAGTTTTTCTTTATCTAATAAGTCATCTATGGTCCTAAAGGTAAAATAAAAAATGCACTCAAACGCACCTTTATTGGCCTGTGGAAAATAGCGAGCCCAAAAAGGGAGATCACCACTATAATTCACAATTGGGCAATAACCTTCCGCCTCTCTGTTATATGTACAACCTGACAATTGTGTAGTGTTGCAATGGTATGCTCCTTTCCATAGGTTGCAAGGGGATGTCACAAAATCAGTCCCTTGGTTATGACCCCAGTCAAGACGGTCAGCCATACTATAGTTCGCCTGGTACCATCCACTATCCTCTAATAATGCTAAAGTCATCTTTGAAACTACTGATCGTGTATCCACTGAACCAGTCATAATCTCATTCATCAGGAGCCTTTTCTCCCAGTGAGACCCTGCAGACAATGATATCGAGACCACATCCACAATCAAACTGCTAATAGATAGCATCCGTGCAGTATGTTTCAAAAGTAAGGATCTTGTCACTTAAAAATTATCTAATATAGTGTTGCATTTTCTTTTTTGCTCCTATTGTCTCCACAAGTATGTACTGCAAACAAATTGACTTTGAATCATACAATCCAATGTCTATAATTTGCATTCATATAGTGAATTGCGTAGTTTAGACTACAAAATTTTTAAATGAAACATAGCCTCTACCAGTAATTTTGTTTTTAAACAAATTGTCAAATCACTACTGCGTCTATTAAAAGCCCCATAGGAAATGGGAAAAGAGAATGATAATAGAAAGAAAACCTGATGTGCCACGTCCACCCCCATCTTCTAGCTCTAAACCAGTAAAATTCTTAGAAAATGCCTGCCAGTTAAACACACAGATCAGTTACAGGTTGAACTTCTCCCACTTTTAACCTCTAGTAACTTGGACATATTCTGTACCAAAACATCTAAAATTGTACATATGGCTAATCCCTGCAAAGGACAGATGAGAGTTACCCCATAATGATGTCGTGAGTGCATGACAACACGTGGAAGAACTACACGCGTTACCATTCTCCCAAGCTTTTCATCCATGACTTGCTCAGTAACCTGA
This sequence comes from Pelargonium cotyledonis, assembly GCA_036897625.1. Taxonomy (NCBI): domain Eukaryota; kingdom Viridiplantae; phylum Streptophyta; class Magnoliopsida; order Geraniales; family Geraniaceae; genus Pelargonium; species Pelargonium cotyledonis. The sequence goes on from JAYMTA010001776.1 coordinate 15,945, forward strand.
AAATAGGGAAAACAAATGAAAGTAGATTTCAAGTTGAGTGACTAATGCAAAACACAGTTAAATTATATTAAACAAATAAAAAATCATTCTAGTTCGGAAACAAGACGAGAATTGGGAAATTGAAAGAGAATGAATAATACAAACTTCTAGGCTCATTTCAGGCTTTCATTAGCAACTCATGAGAAAATCAATTCTTGCGTTCAAGTATTTATGTTTCTAAAATTGCTGACAAAACTAAAAGGAAGATATTAGCCTTAATCAATTAGGCAACTAGCATCACCTAAACGGTGCTACAATTTGACTAAACCTCCCAGTATAACATCTAGAAAATTCCATGGTTGACTCGTCACATTGGTATGTATCAAACAGTATATATTCTGCAGCCTTTACCTGACTACGCCTTCTTTTCCTCTCATCTCTAAAATGGGCAAATGCATGGGGGTCAAAGCCAAGAACATGCATAACCTGGAATAGACAAGACATGCTTAGAATATAACAGAGTAACTACACCAGCTTTCAATTACATTGGTTCAGGAAATAAATAAATAAATAAAAACCTCATGAATCAGAGTTGCTGAGAGAAGAGTCTCTGCTTCAGCCGTCAAATGGCGAGGGGCAACATTCACGTGACCTATAAAAGAGGAGCAGTTCCATCTAATTTCAGAACTAAAATGCATGCTAAGGCAAGACAATTAATCTTTGTTAAAATAGGTCCAAGAATGAATTTACCAGCTATGGCACGCCCCCATTGATCGCGTTCACAAGCCACTGCCCAAGCAAGAGTGTTTCCAGTGGTAGGTCTCGTAGTCACTAAAAGAACCAAGTCTGCATCAGCAACACCCTCTGAAATAGAAAGTATCATGTGCATTAACCAAAAATGGAAGGTAGCATAATAGTATGTGCCTTTAAAAGAATCAGCATGTCAAAAAGTCAGTTTGCTTGCCAAAAAGCACTTCATCAGAGACAAGTTACCTTCAACATATTCCCGAGGAAGCTGCACCCCTCCATCTTGCCCACACGCAGAATATCCACTCAACCGCAAGTTCCCTTTAACAGGCTCAACAGCCAACGCTCTCTTGAACCAGTCAGCTGTCTGCCCCAGAGCCTGTATGATGTAGCTTTTGAATATTAGTTTCTCCATGCATTCACAGGCTATTTGGCAAGAGTGGTTTGTATACTCTTCCGAAAGAGTGATTTAAATTACTTCTTGTAAGTTTAAGACTTAGTGGAACAAAATCTATTAAAAGCCCAAATTGCATGCCCAAAAAACAAAATGGAACAGGATTAGATTCTCACAATAATACATGTAAAATGTACACGGCAGAAAAACAAACCTTGCGAAGGCGGTGTCTTTTGTCCTCCCCAGAGATATCATCCAAAGTGCAGTCATACCAGCAATCACCATATATTGGAGGATCACTATGAGGATTGCAGGAAGGAGAGCCAAGGTAAGAACTCAAAGGAGGCTCCCCAAGCTAATCAAAGAAGGAAAGAAAAGGCAATAAATACAAGATTAGTTACAGGAAACCCATTTACAAGTTGCAACAAAGAGCTTAACAATTAACCTTGACACTCACCTTTACAATGTCGCCAACATTGCGACAATCTCTATCAGGCGAGTGCCCAACCGCATCATAATTTAGATATATCCTAACAGGTTGCTTTGCATCCTTTTGCTGCTCTGGGAGTTCAGAATCTTCAAGTAATATCCTCCCTTTGTGGTGAAGGGATTTGGAGACATCAGACTGTTCATAAACCTGTGGGGTAACAGAGTACACTTTGCGACCTGGCCGCCTCCTTTGTTCAAGTATTTGATCATGTATGCAAGAATGTGAGACTACTTTTTTGCTCCCCCTTCCAGAGTCTTGCCATTGCAGTTGATTTTCTTGGTATTTTGCGTCAGCAAATTCCAATAACACCAGTATAGCTACAATCTGAAGTAGAGAGCAATAAAACAATCAAACAATAAGCAAATTAAGCCGCGGGTTAAATAGATTGAAACAAAACCACAGCAGTTTCGACCCTAAAATACGAACAAAAGTGCAATACTTCAAATGATAATGGAATTCTGCAAAGTAAAACATCAGATCTAACAAGACCTAACTCACAGTAGTTACTAACAAACCAAAGAAGAAATCTTTGACACCCATATCCTAATTTGAGCACTAGAAAAGGAAAATTGGAACCCCAAAATTCATACCTTGAGAAACCCAGTGTTACTTATAGCTAACCTAAACTATAGATCCCCAAAAACCAGCTGAACTGTCACTATGATGCCCAATAGGAAACTCCAATTTTCTCACACGCTAATTGAAAATTTTCAATTAAATTTCCCCAGAAATCCAAACAAATAAGGAAATAGGGAAGAACAGATAGCTACGGAATAAAGAAACTAACAATTTACTCAAACAGTGACTTTCCTAATTAAAATGTCGCCCACGCAAAAAACAGCAGTGAAGATTTTCTTTCATTACCAAAAAATCAGATGCCTGATCATAAAGTCGGCATCAACCCAAAAATCCCAAATTTTGTTTACTTTTCCACATTTCGTCCCTAAAACCCAACTCACAAATCATTATTGAAGAAACAAAACCTAAAACCCTATTCCTCCGCCAAACCAACCCAACCACGAAACCCAAATTTTGGTGTGAAATCGATGCTCCAGCGCAGCTTACCTCGAACACAACGAAGCGAAATCGGAGCTTAGGCCAAAATCCAGGTACGGTACATGGACCCTCCATGAAACGATAGCAGCAACTCAGACACTTCCAATA
>JAYMTA010001777.1:0-18718 GCA_036897625.1 Pelargonium cotyledonis
GGAGAAATGACCATGAAGGACCCGCCCGCTGCAAAACTAGCAGCAACCATTGTGGAAAAATCATTCACACCATCTGCCTCCATTGTAGACTATCCTACCAAAACTTTCCATTTTTTTTTCTTCTTTTTCAAGTGGTGGGGCCCACTTCATTTCTTTTTCTTTGTGGTGGGACTCCACCAATAATGACCCAACACATGAACACAACACGTTAACACGATAAATAAATGGGTTGTGTTGACACGACACGAGTAACACGTTTAAGTGAATGAGTAGAGGTTTGCATGTTTAGCACGACGCAACACGTCACGACCCAACACAAATAAATTCACAAAGAAGAACAATGAAAAAAGAGGTTAGATTGCAAATGGTAATATGATAATATGAAATAACGTAGGGTTATATTTTAAGTAAAATTACTAATGAATCCTTAATCATGTCGTGTCATTCATGCCAATTGTGTCGTGTCGTGTCGTGCCGTGCGTGTCGTGGCACGATTAATTAATCGTGCGTGCGTGTTTTATGGGCTCACCACGAACACAACACGAATATTAATCGTGTTGGGTGGCCCAACACGAACACGACGCGATTGGTAATTTTTTGAGCCCAAACATGCTTATTTCATGTTGTGTCGCGTGTTATAACCCAAATTGTCAGCTCTACTTTTTATGGTGTCACATGAAGATACAACCTTGAGTCGGGATCAAAATCGATAAAATCGAAACAAGTGTGAATTCTAGAGAGAATCCTGAGAAAATTTCAAAAGATGAAAAATTATAACAAAAATTAATCTTTATTTGAGTCAAAAAATAGAACGATAAGAGCAATAAATTTCTATTTATCAAATTTTAATGTAACTGCAATTCTTAAAACTCGACATGTATAATATATATTAGAAAAGCCTTTGGTTAATTAGTTGATGATGAAACCATGAATGCTACATTACATAGGGCATTAGGTCAAGAGCTGTTTGATGTATACAAAAAACTTAAAAGTCAAAAGTAGCACTAGTGTGTGTGTGTGTGGCACACTTTGATTGCTCATGTCAATGATCAATTGGCAAAGAAATGGAGGCAAAACCTATACCCAAACCTAGATCTTCCAATTTGGATCCAAATCTGCACTTGACCCGTATGTTGCGGTTCGGGTTTCATAAGATGGTTTCATAAGATCCTATCTTATGGTATCCAAACTCGCAAACAAAAATGTAGCTAGGTTCTTCTCGGATATCCACATATGGATCCGGATCCAAATTGCTCCATCTCTACCAAGCATGCTGAAGGAATCAAAAGCTGTAATGACCTGTGAATTGATGATACTAATTTAAGGGTTTTACTATGTAGTAATTATTAAATTTCTCAAATTTTGTTGATTTGATTTGTCTGTTTCAATATGGTAGGTTGTGTGAGCCTGCTTGCTTCTCTGTCTCCAAACAACAATTAAAAATATGTAACTCATTTGAAAGCTTCTTAGAAAAGGACCTTTTAGACTGACTTTATTGTATTGTGTTGCATTGTTTTGTATACAGATCCATCTGATCCCTACGACAAAGTCTCTCTTTCCATTTTCCATTTTTCACCTGCTACCTCTTTAGCAGTTTCACTCTTATTTTATAATTTTGGGTTCAATATTAAATACCTGACAATACGGATAGTTGGCCGAAACAATTCAAGTAAAAGAAAAAAACATGCGCAAAAAAACATGGGCTCCTATAGTGTTTTTTTCGTAAACTTTTACATGTTCCGCTACTTGGTAAGACATGTAAGAATAGATTAAACAGTTGTCCAATAGAGAAGTGTGAATTTTTTTACTGGCCTATTTAAGCTTGTAACCTGCATTTTCACGTATATTTTTGTACCTTTTAATGGTTAAGTAACATAAATGTTGGTCAACTTTTTTTTTACACGTCTACACTCCAAAATAAAATGCGGCACAAACAATTATAGACACGTGAAATGACATTTTTGCCTTTAAAAGAATTTCAATTTTTCAAATTAATGCAATACAAATATATTTATAAGAAATAGAGAAAAAAAAATCATGATTTTGTGTTTTGATATTTAATTTGAATTATTTTTGTGTGATAATTTCATGCAATTTTAAAAAATCATCCTTATATGTCAATTTCGTTGTTTTCAATTTATAGTTCATCAATTGAAGGAAAAAAAAAAACAGTTTTTGAAATATGTAAAAGCTCTTTCAACCAAAACAATTCATATATATAATGACCATTTTAAAAGAAATTAATTTTACAAACCCAAAAATTTGTCTTTGTTTTCATCTTCACCTTGAATGCTCACAATATCAATAACAAACCTCACCCACCAAACAGTCTGTCAGCTAAAGTTTATTAAATGCTTTATTTTCTTCTTCTTCTCTCCTCTTAGTTTACGTCAAATAAATCCATTTCACCAATATCCTATCTGTGATTTGCAAATGCAAAATTTGCATTGTTTGTGTACAATAATTATACTTTAAAAAAAGAAAAACAGTGGATATACGTATATATCTTACCATTGACCTCGTTCTTGTTCTTGTCTTCTAAAACTAAAACTAAAACTAAAACCCCTTCGAATTGTTCAAAAAACACCACTTCCTCTTTCTTGTTTGATCCAAACTCCATTAAAGCTCTCTCTTTTTCTCCTTCCAAGGTGTCTATGCTTCTTTTGTTTCTGTGTTGATGAGTACAGCAATGATGGGTTCCACAGTTCTTTTGCCTCTGCTGTTAGTTTTCATCTTGGTTTTCAATACATCAGCTGAAACCGATGGCGGAGATCGTATGCTCCTTTCGTTTGTTTTCATTTTCGTCGATAATTTGAACATCTGTGATCTGTTTCATGTTATGTTCATGGTATTTGTATCTGAGGTCGAGGTTGTTACTGATAATTAAGAACATCATGGTCAACTCTGGTTTTAGTAGTGTCGTTTCTTTGAACACGCCATGATTTTGTTTCTAATTATTGTAGTATCGTTTCTTTGAACACGTCATTATTCTGTTTCGGTGTATAGAACTTTTCTGATTGTTGTAGTATCATTTCTTTGAATGATTCTGTTTCGGCATACAGCACTTTTCTGATTGTAGTATCCATTCTTTGAACATGACTTCAATTTTGATGATCTTGTTGCAGCATAGAGTACTTTTTCTGATTGTATTACATGACTTTAATTTTGATGATTCTGTTTCGGCATACAATACTTTTTCTGATTGTGGTGACATTTCTTTGAACATGTCTTCAATTTTGACGATCCTGTATCAGCATATAGTACTTATTTGATTGTAGTATCGTTACTTCGAACATTACGTCAATTTTGATGATTCTGTTTCGGCATTGTAGTATCAATTCTTTGAAAACACCTTAAATTCTGAAGTTTTTGTTTCTGTATACATTACTCTTCTGATGGTACTGTCGTTTGTTTGAACATGCCTTCATTTTTTAGGATTTTGTTTCAGCATATAGTACTTTTACTGATTTTAGTATCATTTCATGGACAATTCCTTCACTTTTTGATGATTCTTGTTTCGGCAATTCTGATTTTAGCATCATTTTCTTGAACACGCCTTCAATTTTGAAGTTTTTCGGCATACAGTTCTTTTCTGATTGTAGTATCATTCCTTTGAAAACACCTTCAATTTTGGAGGTTTCTGTTTCAGCATACAATACTCTTTGCTTATTGAAAGATTGGAAATTTATTTTCCTTTTCTCGTGTTCATCGATTAGTTACTGCACTAAAGTCTCTGAATGAAATATGGGAGAACACGCCGCCCAATTGGACAGGCTTTGATCCTTGTGGCGACCGTTGGGAAGGAATTGTATGCAGTGGCACGCGTGTGACCAAAATGTTAGTTCTCATTTTGCTTTCAAGCATTCGTTTCCTTTTTCGATTCTTGAAGTTCTGAATCCGATTGTTGTAACTTTCAGAATACTACTGAGCATGAATTTGAAGGGCACGATCTCAGGAGACATCGGAGGATTGTCTGAATTACAAATATTGTAAGTCCTCTCATATCTCTATTAGATTTCAGATATAAAATGACATGATTGTAAACTAACCATGAGGCTTATATCAGCACAAAACAATGGCAAAATCGTATATTTCTGTATATATTTAGACCGAGTTTGAATTAGAATTTTTGTTCAGAAACAGGAATCAAGAATTGGATTTGAATTCTTGATCATGAACTTGTTCTTTACAGGGATCTGTCTTACAACAAGGAACTAACAGGATCGCTTCCACCATCTATCGGGAACTTGCAGAAGCTAACAAATTTGTAAGGAGATACTGATTTCAATATTTCCCCGAAACTAAACTCGTTGATAACACAATTCTCACTACTTGACATCTATGATTGTTCGTGAATTACAGACTTCTGGTAGGTTGTGGCTTCACCGGTCCAATCCCCGACACAATAGGATCTCTGGAGAAACTACTCATTCTGTAAGGAGTTTGTTCAATCTTGCCTGCATTCCAACGGGAACACTTAAGTGCACAAACGTTTAGGTGACAGCAAGAGATTTGCTGAGAAGTGAATCAATAGCTGAATTTTAGTTTGTGCACCTAAGCTTTTCCTATTCTGAATCCATTTTCTTATGTGAAATAAATGGAATTTGTCGTTTTTGCTATCTTCAGATCCTTGAATATGAATGGCTTTAACGGACCAATCCCGCGTTCCTTGGGTAATCTCGCAAATCTCTACTGGCTAGACCTCGCTGACAACCGGCTTACCGGATCCATCCCTGTCTCTAGTGGGATTGCTACTCCTGGTCTTGATATGCTTGTTAACACAAAGCACTTGTATGTCAAATCTCTTTGCTCATTGTTCTCTTCCTTACTATTTTTTTGTGCATTTTTCTTGATTTGTTCTTTGAGTTCAAACTGATAATTTTGTGTTCTTTTCTGCCAAATAGTCATTTTGGAAGCAACCAGCTATCTGGCACAATCCCGTCTAAACTCTTCAGCTCGGATATGTCTTTGATACATATGTAAGTCCTTTATTGTGTCACTCGTATCTGAGAAGGCCAACTGAACTAAAAGTTTAGACTGATAGTTGAAGTACCGGTTTTCTTCATGTCAGTAAGGCTTGATACCATGGAAAATAGTTTGGCTTTCTTTATGAGCATTGTTTTTCATTTTCTTCAACATCGTGTTCTTGGACAGACTTTTTGAGAACAACCAGTTTACTGGCCCCATCCCTGCGACGCTCGGACAAGTGACAACCTTGGAAGTTGTGTAAGTATCATTGTCACATACATGATTTGACATCAAAAACTTTTATAGAGCGTTTTGTATTGATTTTCTTGTCTCCAATGCAGACGTCTTGACAGGAATGCGCTAAACGGGTCTGTCCCGTCAAACTTCAACAATCTCACAAGCGTCAGCGAGCTGTAAGTACTAATTATTTCATGTAATTGACATGACGCCTGATCTTACTGTTCGTTCTCTTTGTTACAAACTCTTAGTTCACATGGGAAAACACGTGTACGTCATTTGTTTACATTTCACCATTGAGAAATGACTTAGGTGACCCATTTTCAGGTATCTATCTACGAACAAATTGTCCGGTCCCTTGCCAGACCTTTCTGGGATGAACCTCCTCACCTATGTGTAAGTAGTCATCATTTAACCATAAACATATAATCTTTACGTAGTAGTATCTGTGTGAGTGTTGAATTCAGTTTTGAACCGAACAATATGTTTCTTTTCACAATTTACAGGGATTTCAGCGACAACAGTTTCTCAGGAACAGATGTTCTTGCGTCGTATTCATCGTTACAATCCTTGACAACATTGTATGTGTCTCTCAGAAATTTAAAAAAAAAAATGAAAACCTTAAAGATTAGCATAATCTAATGATTTTTGTGTTGCAGAGTGTTGGAAAATACACAACTTCAAGGCCAATTTCCTGAATCCCTCTCCAGCCTGCCCAACTTGCAGAATCTGTAAGTATCCGCTTAATCTAATACATCAACAGTAGAGCTGACAATTCGTGCATTAACACGTGACACGACACATTAAAAGACTGTTTAGGCTAACTAATATTGTAATTGTGTTGTGTTCTAGTTGAGCCTTCAAAATGCGCAAACGTGATTAGTTAATCGTGTTATGGTACACAAAATACGAATACTTAGAAGTTATAATAGTAAATTAACCTTTAAAGAAAACTAGTTAGCCTTATCGTTTACATGATTCTTGTACGCTAGTTAACATAGTTATGTTTAACAAGTTCAAAATGTGATAGTTAGTTGTGTTGATGAGGCCTTGTCGTACCAAACATGTTTCTTTTGTCGGACAGAACGTGTAAGGTTGTCATGACAATTCACACGACTAACCTTCAACAAAACGCGAGCACGCGGACACGAATTGTCAACTCTAATAGTAACATGACGAGAAATTAAGTTATGCATCTCTATTTATTGCTAATTTGAAGCTTTTTATTTGAACTTTTGTTGACAGTATACTGGGTCAGAACAACTTCAATGGAACCTTTGATATTTCAACCACAAATAGCAACCAACTGAAGCTGATTGATTTGAGAAACAACAGCATTGGAGCTTTCGCAGAAAGATCCGGAGGATATGATTTTCAGATAATGTATGTGTTACAAGTTTGTGCAATTAATTAGATTTTGGAAGGTTAATGATTCATGACAGTAATGTTGTCAATATGTTGCAGACTTGCAGGCAATCCATTTTGTGAAGGAAATCAAGCAGACGCTCGTTACTGCACAATTGTGGAGAACAATACAGTCTACACTACACCTCCAAACAATTGTGTACCTGTAACTTGCAGTTCAGGTCACATTTCAAGTCCCAATTGCAGATGTGCATACCCATACACTGGCACTCTAAACTTCAGAGCTTCTAAATTTTCGGACTACGAAAACCCGACTTACTACACTGAACTTGAGAAGTCCCTTATGGATGCTTTTAAGCTGTATCAACTTCCTGTGGACTCGGTTTCCCTCAGTCTCAGCAATCCCGCCAAGGCGTTGTTGGACTATCTTCAGATCGACGTGGGATTCTTTCCTTCGGGACAAGATGGTTTCAACAGAACCGGCGTTTCGAGCATTGGGAACTTGCTTAGCAACCAGACTTACAAGCCTCCTTCAGATTTTGGACCTTTCTATTTCATTGGAAATACTTACTCAAACTTTGCAGGTAATTATAAATCTTATACATCACTTAAATATGACAATTTGTCTGTCAGATAGTTAATGATACCCTCTCCTGTCAACAGGTGCTGATATAGAAGTATCTAATGGATCAAGAAAGTCGTCGAGCATTGGAATCATCATAGGAGCAGCAGTTGGAGGCACTGTTCTTGTGCTATTGTTAGTTCTTGCTGGTGTCTACGCTTTTCGCCAGAAAAAGATAGCCGAAAGAGCAACTGAACAAAGCCTTCCTTTCGGTAATTCAAAACTAGTAACTCCACATTTTCTAGTCATGTAACGTTTGGATTAGAATTTTTGTTCAGAAAATGGAAATTGGAATGAGATTCTCATTATTCATGTTTAGATTATTATTTTTCGTGGGACTCATTTAAGGCTGTTGTCTTGCAAATGCAGCGAACTGGGACACGACGAAGGGAAGTGGAGGAGTCCCTCAGTTGAAAGGAGCGAGATGGTTCTCTTTCGAAGAGCTCAAGAAATATACCAACAATTTCTCAGAAACCAATAACATTGGATCCGGAGGCTACGGGAAGGTAATTAAACTTGCTCGTTTAGACATTTTCGTAGTCAGTCTACTATTTTCACTGTTCTCGTAATTGTAAGCACTTATTTGTACAATTAACTTTGTGCGCTGGGCTTTTACTTTTTCTCAAATGTTAATTTATTGCTTTGACATTGTACCAGGTTTATAGAGGAATTCTTGCAACCGGAGAAATGATTGCGATCAAGCGAGCTCAACAAGGATCAATGCAAGGCGGGGTTGAGTTCAAAACAGAAATTGAGCTTCTGTCACGAGTCCATCACAAGAATCTTGTGAGCCTTTTCGGGTTTTGTTTTGAGCAAGGTGAACAAATACTGGTTTATGAGTATGTTCCCAATGGAACTCTAAGGGAAAGTCTATCAGGTACATACATATGTCTAATCCATTTCTTCATTAAATAGTCATGGATTCAGTACATGATTTTTGATGAATGGTCTGCATATTATATATGTGCAGGGACTTCTGGGATCGGTTTGGATTGGATGAGAAGGCTCAAAATAGCTCTTGGATCCGCAAGAGGTCTCGCGTATCTGCACGAGCTCGCGGATCCTCCCATTATTCACAGGGACATCAAAACAAACAACATCTTATTAGACGAACGCTTGACCGCGAAAGTAGCTGATTTTGGTCTCTCCAAGCCCTTGAGTGATGCTGAGAAGGATCATGTCACTACTCAAGTTAAAGGAACAATGGTTAGTGCCCTCTAAACCTTTTGTGTTTGTGATCGAAATGGGAATGAAAGTGAGATTCTTATTGTTATAAATCGGAATGAGTTTGAAATGGGAATCTCATTCCCATTTCAATTCTAGATTCTTATTTCAAAATCATTAGTCTAAATGCTATCTTAGTTTTCAAAAGGTTCTCGAGTATCAAAATAAGAATGAGATTCTTATTGCTGGCGTTTGAATTGTGATTTTCTTGATTCTCATTCACACTGCAAAAGCACTAATAGTATGTTTTCTTAATTGGTATAGGGCTACTTGGATCCCGAATACTACATGACCCAACAATTGACCGAAAAGAGCGATGTCTATAGCTTCGGAGTGGTGATGCTCGAGCTAGCAACTGCAAGAAGGCCGATAGAGCGAGGAAGGTACATTGTGAGAGAAGTGAGGATGGTGATGGACAAGACCAAACCCCTACACAACCTTCAAGAGATCATTGACCCAGCTATTGCTTCAGGAACACTAGTTGGTATAGAAAAGTTTGTGGATCTTGCAATGAGCTGTGTTGAGGAATCAGGAGCAAACAGGCCATCAATGAGTGAGGTAGTGAAAGAGATTGAGGAAATCATGCACCTCGCTGGTTTGAACCCGAACATTGAATCAGCATCCACGACAGAGACCTTCGAGGGGGCGAATCCTCAGCATCCTTATAGCCCTAAAGCTTTTGAGTACAGTGGAGGATTCACAGCTACAAAAGTAGAGCCTCAGTGACAACGTAACTAAGGTAGCGTTAGGATTAGAATTTTTGTTCGGGAATGGGAATCAAGGATCATGAATGGAAACGATATTCTCATTCTTTGTTTTTGTATTATGACTTTGAATGAGAATCACATTCTCATTCGTCATTCTTGTTCTCATTCCAAAACTTTTAATCCAAACGCTACCTCAATGAATTTAGAACGAAAGTCGAATGATGAATTTGTTTTGATGAATTCTTTGAAAGTTTGTATGACATGATTGATTTTGTATAGGGATTCTTTCCGAGACATTATTGATTATGCTTTGAATATCTTTAAACTTACTGTGTCTGTGCTCAATATTTGAACACGAATGTTAAACATCTTTTGTTTGTCGACGTAACATATTTGTACTAGAAACACGACACGCCAACACGAACTATCATCTCTAATCTCGTTATTCAGCCTAACATATTTGTACTAGAAATTTAGAACAAGAAAGTAAAACAATAGTCAAGAATCAAGAAAAAAGACTGATATGCATCTATATATGACTTAAGTAGGTACCAATTCACTTGATGATCCTGATCAGGTCACTGGTTTTTCCAGGAGAGCCGAGAAGTACCACTCGTTCATCTGCGCGCCCCGATCAAGCTTCAATCCCTCGTTCCACCTCAACCGGTTGAATCCAATCCGACTAAACATCGGAACATAAGTCTGATTCAGCTGAGCTCCAAAACAAAAGAAATGATCCACCCAAAACAGCCCTCCAGGCCTCAAAACCCTGTAAATATCATAGAGTGTGAACTCCAACATCGCATCCGGTATCCAATTACTCAGCACATGCATAGAATGCACAATATCGAGCGTGTTATCGAAAAATGGAAGCCTCTGGGAGACACTGACATGAATAGAAATGAGCCCTCTCGAGGCGATGAAGCTGTTAAAGGGCCCGTCAAGATTCATAGAACTAGTTATGATCGTCACGTTGCGCTCGCGCATCCTTGCAGCGAATGTCCCCGAGCCTCCTCCTATGTCCATGCCAATCCGAATAGTCCCCCCGGGTTTCGTGGCGAGAACCTGATCGATGCCATAGTGGAGAGCTCCGTTGTCCACGAGCCACCGGCTTTTTTCCCTTCCCTGAAGGTCGAAGCAGTCTTTGCAATCATAGAATCCCGGGATTTTCTTGCGGTCAATGAGGCATTGGTAGCTTTTGCAAGTGTATGCGTCCCATACAATGCTGGTGTCAGGAGGGGTTGTCCACAGGCTCTCCGGAAACTTGGTCGGCTCCTTGTGGCCGACCGGAGTTTTCGGGTGGCATCTCCGGCGGGGGAGAGGCTCGCAGCCCTTGAGAATGAGCTTCTGCGCGAAGACATCATCCATGGGACACTCTCCCCCGACTTGGTACGACATGTACTTGGACAACTCCTCCTGGTACCTTAAACAACCTCCCCCGACAGAGGGGTACACCTCGTCGGATCCCGACCTGGGGGTGTACCCCAGGGGGAGCTTGTGAGGCCCTATGGCAAGCTTCAGCTCGTCGTCATCAATTCTCGCCACGACAGAGCTCACGACATCCTCCGAATCAACAACATTCCCCGCCGACATGATCTTGGAGAGCTGGTTTGTCGTGAGCTCGGCGAGAAGCTTCTCGAGGAGCGAGGAGGTGGAGCTGAGCTGAGCTCGGGTGGAGTTGAGCTCTTCTTGCAAGTCGCTGCACGTGAGATTTTGTTCTAGATCGATGTTCTGAGAGAGGCTCAGAGGTTTGAAGGAAGCGAAAGGACCAGCGGTGAAGAGGTAGATGGTGAGGAGGTTGGAGAAGACGACGAGCAAGAGCATCTTGATCTTGAACTTGTTGTGAGTCTGGTTATGGTGGTGTGCCTGTTTTTTCTGGTACTCGTGATCATCTTGATGATCTCCTCTTCCCATCTTGTTCTTGGCGATTCGCAAGCTTCTCTGCGTCGCATGAACAAGAACAAGAACAATGGTTTTGAGGTAGAGAGATGGTAATAGGTGGCTTAGAAAGGAGGTTTTTTACTTTTTTTTTGTCGAGTGATGGAGTGAGTAATTAATGCTGTATCAAACAGTGCACGTTATAGTTTTGCTTTTGCAGCAACTTATGCGCCGTTTCGGGCTATCGAGGTCGTTCTGGTCGCCGGATCCATACTCGGATCCATTCTCACTCTTTCTTCAAAAAGAAAGCAACAAAGTGTTGACAGTTTTGTTTCAATTATTTGTCTAATAAAGTAAATCCAATCAACTTTCTAAACTATGACTGTAGAGACAAGTGAGGGAGATCCACTTGTATAAAATTAGTAGCTACATGCACAATTTCCGATTCACTCAATAAAAGTGTAAACAAATTGGAATGTGCATGTGGGTGTGAGAGTTGCATTGTTTACTATGTATCATCAATATATTTTATTCATCATATACATGCAGGTCACATTAAGTTCTGGACAGGGGTTTTCTGGGTTTTGGATAGTGGTTTTCTGGGTACAAAACGTCAGTCCAAATCGAACTCCCAAGACATACGGGTTTCGAAATTTTAGTGCAAAATGTGCAAATTATTCAACCGCCGCAAGTAAAAAAACTGAACTTTATTTCGTGCCTTCGTTTGCGGATTCAAATCTAATTTGAACTAAAATCGCATCTCACATAATAAATGTTTTATGTTTTGGTTGTTTTGCAGATAGCCCTATTTTTTATCATGATCTTTCTATTTTTTTTTCCTTTCAATACAGTACTACCTTACAATCATCCTTCATCAGAAATTTGACATTGTCAGAACTGAAAATTTGAAGTACATATGACTTAACTGTGGCAATATATATACAAGGAACTATCTGCAAATGAGGCTAAATATAAAGTATTTATTTGCAGTTTTGTTTTGTAATTTATATGTGTAGTCCTAATTTATATATCTAACATTATTAAATATCACTCCCTGATGAGTGATAACAACTCTGAACTTTTCATTGTTGATTGGTTGTAATGAAATCATGCATCAGCCTGAACCTCAACCGGAGATGATGCTAGCGCGAGTTTTCTTAGGTTTTCGATGATCATAACCAGTTTCGTGTTTAGCCGATTCTTGAAGCACTTGGGAAGCCACCCTGCGGGATCTAGCTGACGTCATCACATCAAACAAAACTTATATTAGTTTAGTGATCGACAATTCGATTGACCATTTGGGTCACAACCTCTAACTCGACACGAACGCGACAAGAATCAAAGCAAGGGCCATGACCACGACTTGACACAAACACAACAAGAATCAAAGCAAGTCTCAGTTCTTAGTGTTTGTGTCTGGGTTGAATCCACTTGATACGTGTAAACCATTCATTTAAATGGGCCGGCCATGTAACTAGTCATGACCTCTGACAATTCCAACTCATTTACTTAAACACGTCGGGTCATGTACTTTAATTGTACCAATCTGCTTGTAATTAGGTCGTGTTCGTTACTTTAATTGTACCAATCTGCTTGTAATTAGGTCGTGTTCGTGTCGAGTAACTTCATTCAATAATTCAATCGTGTTCGGATTGATCCACTTAACATAGCACTAAACTATCATCACAACAAGAATTGCCACCTATTAAGCGGCCAAATACCTGAACAACTCAAGTGACAGTTGTACACTTGTGTTAGTACGCATTTTATAAATAAGATGAGCAATATGGCCGGCGAATTGGGTCATGACTTGTGACTCAACACGATTTTAAGCAGGTTTGAGTTCAACTTCATCGTATTTATGTCGAAACCGCTTGACGGGACCCGCATGACACGTGAACCCCGTTCATTTAAACGGGTTATGTAACCCATTAAAAAATGCAATTGTTTTAACCGAGTTGGGATGTATAATGGGTCGTGCTCGTGTCTTGTAACTCAACCCGTTTATAAATCGGAACGTGTTCGTGTTTAGTCATTTAACAAAATACTAAACTATCGACCCGATACAGGAACAAGAATTGCCACCTCTATTAAAGGGTCAAATACCTGAACAACATAAGTGACCATGCAGGAGTCATCATCAAGCTTCTCTACAACCCAACCAGACTCCAGCAACAATCCTCTGATTGCATTATTTTGCTTTGGCTGCAACCCAGCAGCTATTTCTTTTGGCAGTGAAGCAACTGCTACCACCTGCGCAAACCAACCCCGTCCTCAATTAATATACACACTCAGATAACATTTGGAAACATTTGGATTCCAATTCTTGATTCTCATTTCTAAACAGGATTTATCATCCAAATGCTACCTAAATTCTTGATAAGACTACACAAAGAACTTTTAGTCCATAATTACCAGAGTCCCGTCTTCCATAGTTTCACGACGCTCATAGACAACGAATTCTCTGTTCCTAAACAAAGGCTTTGAGTTCTCTCCAAACCTGAGACGGATTATGCTGAGATTATCTCCAAGACCCTTTATGTACTTGGCTTCCACAAGATCACGGTCCCATTGCTGATGATCATGAAATCAAAATGGACAACAAAACCGAGTAATTCATTTGCAGGAATAGAGAAATAAAGAATTAAGTCAAACCAATCAGAATATGACACTTCATCAAATTTCACTCTTACCCGCCCGAGTAAATTTGTGGGCACAGTGCTTCCCGTTGGATTCGGATAATTTTAATGAGGTGTTTTAATCTCATAATTGTAGGCTCATTCTAAGCCGAAAAAACTATTGGCTTGGAATCATGGTAGTTGCAGAAAATATATCCAATTATGCTCTTGAAGAATACAAAAAAGACTACCTTAGCAGCATCAATGGCAGTAGCAACAGTGATGAACTGCTGAGGCGAGACTGATCTGAGCAGCCAACGGCTGCGAAAGGTGTGCAGTGACCCAGACCTACGTTTCGATATCTCTACTCCGTTTTCGAGAGTGACAACCTTCCAACCATCGTTGCCATTCCCGACCTTGTTGCAGCAATCTGAAGCTGACAGTAACTCTTGTATACAGCTCTCACTCGCAAAATGCACATACCTCCTCAGAGAATCCTCACTGATGGACCTTTCAAAACCAAAAAATAAGAAAATATAAACAATGAAAACTCTATACAAATCAAGAGCTACTACAAATACAAATAATGAAATGAAACAGTAAAAATATTAGTGATTACCAGGAGCGGCTACAAGTGCTCATTGCAAAGAGCAACAACTGCTACCAAGTCTTGTTTTCGATCTTGAGTCAGAAATTTAAACAAACATGTACACAAAAGAGAATGTGATAAGAAGTGTAATAATAGGAAGTGGGCCAAGCTGATTGAAGCACATGCAATGCCAGAAGAACCTACATGATTACTACTACACCATTCATTTTTATTCTCTTTTTTGTCAAGATAAAAGGTAGATTCTTACTTGCAATGAAAGAACAGAAACTAAAGGTGGGGAAGATGATGCACATGTAATGTTGGTGGCCTTTTAACAAACAAAATAAAGATGCACATACACTAAACACCAAAGCCAGACCAATAGAGCCTTCAACAAGCTTTTACAAAGAAAACTGAATTTGAGGCCATTATACAATTTTCAAAACCACAATCATAAACCTGAATACTGGACACTACCACAACTTAACAGTTTATTTCCATAGCAAACTTTAAGATGATCACATAGCAAAAGAAATGGTTGAAAAAGGGTGGTGCTTCTGGATTAACCTTAAACAGAAACATTGACAAAAGGAGGTGATAATGTCAAAAGATAAAAGTAAAATATTATAATTAACATGTTCATCATTGATGCCAACCAACAAAATAAAAAGAAAGCTAAACAATTCAAGATTTCAGCTGTAGAATACAATTATACATGTAATTAAGATTATGACATTTTTTGGTGCAGGAAACCTTTTTCTCGCAAGCTTTCCACTGTGTCTCGAATGGCATCTTCAACTGGTGTGAAGACGAAACCTAGATCAATCAATTTTTTTGCTGCATCTTTGCATGCTGCCAAGCCTGGTTGCGTTTCCCCAGTAAACCTACAATGACTCTAATTAATAACTTGCAGTACATAAAACAAAACATATAAACATTTTTAAAAAAAAAAAGAAACAAAAAAAAACGTGTCATAAGAAGCTGATAGGGCTCAATTAAAAGTTTTAATCGCCAAAGTAAGAACATAACATATATGATATTTTATGTTGTTACATGGAACATCTTTCTAGCTTGGTTTGTTTACAACTAGAGCTCCAAGATTGTCTTGTTCCCTTGTGACATGAATTGCCAACAGATGTACTCAGGGTAAGAATAATGAAATCACCGCTCAAAATGTATCTAACGTTATGATGAGTCTCAGCTGCCGTTTTTGAACAATAAAAAGACTCTTCGAGCTAAATTTGCTTGGATTTTGTTCTTTCAAGTTTACAAACCATTACATAGTTTTCCTACCCTTATTGGCATCATGAGCTGAAAGGTGAAACAATAGGAATTGAACTTCCAACCCTAAATACAAATACAAGCAACCAAAGAAATGTCGAAGCATGTAAACATTGAAAGATCCAAGATTGAAACGAGAAGGCTTATTTTTTTGTTAGGGATCTACCATAATAACTAAACAATCACAAAAAAAAATCAGGCATCCTTCTAGACATCAGGACAGGATATGCAATTTCAATCATTCAAGATGAAAAGTAAACCTCGTGTCCACCTGTACACCACAAGGCATTATTATTATACTCATCACTCTCATCATACCCCAAAGCCATGAATGCTTCAACTAATGTGTAGCATGATGTTTCTTCCTAGTTCTATTTTATCTTTCCAATTCTCTATCATTTACCATCATTAATTTTATCATTCAAGTTCTCTCACCACAGCTAAGATGTTATTTCATCATTATGGATGGGCAAGAGGATGTCAATTCTAAATATGCACAAATATAATTGCACATCAATGAGCTAACAAGAAATGTTGTAGTATTTTTCCTATGTTTCAACTATGAATGCAGTAATCATTAAAAGGGTAATTATACAAAACCTTGTTAGCTCAAAAACAGGGAATAGTGGACAATCTTAATTTCTTAGAAAATTTCCATTCGCCATTCATCATCACACACAGAGCTTACAATTTGGAACACGACATGTGATACCGACATGAACACAACATGTTTGCATGAGTAATGTTAAAATAGTAATTTAATACTATTAAATCATAGTCTAGGTTAAATCATGATCTATTACACCCAGCGTAACAGAGTGGAAGTAGAGAATGGGAGCAACATCAACTCCAACCCACCTCATCTCTTATTTGAGGCAAAGCCGACACTTGCACAACACATCAACACAATTATTAAACTTGCCGCGATTGTGTTGGCCCGTATAACAGTTATTTAATCTTTAAAATGAAACATCAACACGAATTGCCAGCTTCACACACCACCAACAGGGAATAACTAACTTTCACATATATGATAGAGCAAAGAATAGTGTGCATAATGCAAATACAAACCTGTGGACTGGGAACTCAGGGAAGAGCTTGGAGACTGTTTCAACAAAATCGCCGAACTGATATATGCCATTGGTGCAAAGATATCTACCCGAAGCGGCAGAAGTCTCAAGCAGCAATACTTGTGCCTTGGCCACATCCGTAACGTGCACAGCCCCTAACCAGTGATACTCCTGAGTATCTTGTGACCCTTGGAGCAACTGCAACAATACGGCACAGCTAGCATTGAGAGTAGGCTGCAGAAGAGGACCCAGACAGGTGGATGGATGGATTGCGACAAGATCAATTCCATTTTTTTCTGCAAAGTCCCAAGCTGCCTTCTCTGCAAGTGTCTTTGAGACTGGGTACCATTTCTGCCAATAGAGTTAACATAAATGCAATTAAAGTCAGAAATCGCTATTTGAGTAGCGATTCAAGATCTGGTACGAACGTTTCAAAACGCAAAATTTGGTGTTTCAGTTGTTATACAATTCCATTCAACAAACAATAATATTTTTTAATCGTAAATGAAAAAGTAATAGTAATAGTAAATAGAGGACCAAATGTAATACTCCAAAACCTCAATCTAGTCCATATAAACTTTAAAACTATGAACATAGTTTGGTTACATTACATCTTGTGCATATGTAAGAAAGATGTTCCACATTCTGGATTGACATTCTTTGTTTTGAACTAACATTTCGAAGAAGCCTACCCCAATACCGTTCCACATTCTAAGACCCCAAACATGTAGAAGCCTAACCCATTGTTTCACATCTAAGACCTTTTTTTTTTCTATGGATGAAAGTACACCCTTTTGTTTTATTTTAATTTCAATCTACGTATTTGTCATCACTATTTTTATATATTCACCCTGTTGCCCTGCTAGTACAATGAAAATATTATCTATCACCGCTTAGAAAAATTTAATCTTTTTCACCATCAAGTTATACAGATACTCAAATTTAAATTAGACACGTATTGATGTTAAGCTTTCTCTCACTAAAAAATGTCCGTTCTGGTTATCATTCTGTGATCATAGTCCGTGATGCATGCAACTCATGAAACCATGTTTCAAATCAAACACTCAACTAATACCAGCAATTTGATTTACAGGTAACTTTACATAAAGGGTTCTATTCAAAAACCAAAATTGAGACCTTGTGAAGTTAAGCTGAATTACAACTCATTTATATTCAAATCAATCCCTCAGCTAATACCAGTGATTTGAATTTACAGTTAATTGTAAGCATAAGGGTTCAACTAAAAAACCGAAAACTTGAGAGCTTGTGAAGTTGAGCTGAACTACAATTCATTTATGTTCAAATCAAGCACTCAGTTAAAACAGCAATTTGAATTTACAGTTAATTGTAACAAATGGGTCGATACAAAGACCGAAACTGAGAGCTAGCGAAGTTAAGCTGAAATGCAACTCGATTATATGTCGATTTAAACTAAATCAACAAGGAGAGCAAGAGAGCTGACCTGACGAGATTTGCAGTAATCCAGGTCAGTCCAAGAGGACTCATCAAATGGCTTCTGAGAAGGCCAAGAAGGGTTAGGTACAAGAGCAGAGATGGAGGAAGTGAGGACCACGCGCCGGACCTTCAAATCGGAAGCAGCTTGAAGAACATTTAGGGTTCCCTGTACGGCCGGCAAGATGAGATCATTTTGAGGATCTTCGGGGTCCTCCAAGGTGCAGGGAGAGGCGACGTGGAAGACAGCGGAGCAGCCGCAAATTGCGGCGGAGACGGCGGGAGGGTCGAGGAGGTGGGCGTGGAAGAGTGTCACGACGGAAGAGGAAGCTCCGGGGAGGGAGAGAAGGTGGGAGGCGTGGGAACCGGGGAAGATGGTGGTGTGGATGGGGGTGTAGCCGTGGTCGATTAGGGTTTTGACGATCCAGCTGCCGATGAAGCCGTTGGCTCCGGTGACGCAAACTGGTTCTTTGCTCATCGTCTTCGTCTTCTCAGGGCGATTTCAGTGATCGGTGAAGCCATTATCGTCTACCGATATGTACTGAGGCTGCTCTGCTCTGCTCCGGTCGTCCTCCGTTCACGGCAGCTATAGTCTCGGCTCTCCTCCATCTCAGATGTCCGGCGTGCTCACGGCTCGCCTCCGGCGTCTCAGATCCGTATTTGATTTTTGAGTTAAATTTTTGGGGGTTTTTTGTTTTTGATTTTTG
>JAYMTA010001778.1:0-18716 GCA_036897625.1 Pelargonium cotyledonis
AGTGCTGAGGCGGAGGATATCGGACGGCGGAGGCGGCTTCGTCCAGATCTGAGCAGTGGAGAGCTCCGGCGAAGGCAAAGCTCAGATCTGATTTTGATTTTTTTTTTGTAATTTTGTTAATTTTGCTAATCATGGGTTCATTAAGTGTATTTTTTTTGGTATTTTAGGTCCTTCAAATAAAATTTTTGTTGCAATCATTTTTTAAAATTTTTTTGGAAAGATCTAGCGGGAAAATTATAAAGTTTTTGGCAAAATTATGAATTTTCCGGCGAACATGATGAATATGTTCTTGATGAAGAAGGGGTAATTGATTGAAGGACAATTTTTGTATTTCAAAAAAACTTTGGTCATGTGCTGGGCATATGTTGAATTTTTTAGAATATTCCGTTAACTTTGACGGAAAGTTTTGTGACATACTTTAAGATAGTCAAAAATAACAAACTATACTTTAAAATAGGTATGTGCAAAAAGTGCATACTTCAAGATAGATACGTGTAATTTTTCCTAATTATAAAATTGTAACTTTTGCTTCCATTTTTACTTTAAGTAGTTGGTCTTCAAACATGTTATAGAGCCTCAGTCACAATTTTGAATCACAACAATCTCAAAATTGTATATTTAATATCTCAAATCTTATTATACGCCACATCTTATCTCTCTACGAAGTTATGAGTTCTCTCATTTCTTTGGCTTCAAAGTTAAAAAGAGAATGAGTTATATTCTCTGTCTTTCTCATCGACCCACTTGTAAAGTTAAAATAGGAACCGAGTACTCTATCTCTTCCTACTGGTTCACCTGCAAAGTTAGGACGGGAATAAGTAAGAATCTCTATATATCTCAACGGTCCACCTACAAAGTCATAACGAGCTTGCACAAAAGTGTTAAAATATAATATATGTTATGAAATTGATGGAGCAAGAATAAAACGAAGAACAAAATATAAGATACAAGAGATAGAGGAGAAGATAGATTTTATTCATAGCTTCAAGCTTCTAATTGGTACAATATGAGACCCCTTTATATAGGGACAAATAACCTAACTACTCATATTACAATTAGAAAATACAATTGGAGTCTACAAATAGAAAATACTTTTACTACAAGTAAAAAAAGTTTAGAAGTACTAACATAATTAGACATTCATTAACATAATTATTTATAACAATATAGAAAGTATAAATAAGAATATCAACTATCAATTTAAACTTTTAACTGAACCAGTGTAATTCTATTTTTAAAAAATAGGAGTTTAAAAGCATACTTTTCGAAAGAAAAAAAAGCCATGAATGGCTCTAAAAGGAAATGCCCACTAACAAGTTTCTTTACAAGAAAGAGAATTAATTACTCAAAGAGAGGTTGATGATGATTGGGAGGCTAACTAAATGGGAGGATGAACTCCATGCAACTTCTCTTAGAATTAGTGGACTCTTTAATTGCTTTTAAAATTTGCATTAGTTTAATTAAAAGCTAGAATCTAGCTACCACTGCCATATGCTCCTCTCTTCTCTTCCCTCTATGATGCTTCAGGTAATCAGGTTCAGGCCAGTGCTGTTCTCTTCTTCTATATATTCCTGTTTATTCTTGTATTGAAATAGAAGATGCTGCACCATGCATTGGCAAAGTTTTGGGGAATATGCCATGGCCTAATTTTGCACTTAAAGAAGGTCATCGGCATATAATCGTGTTGTGTTTGTGTTTGATATGTATAACACGCCATGAGTCATGGTAACACAGTTAGTGTTAAAATAATACCCCATCCGTTCCAAAATGAGTGTAATGTTTGTCTAAAAATTTTGTCATAAAATGAGTGTACTGTTTCTATTTTTAGAATATTATATTATTATTTTTCTTATATTATCCTTATCACTTATGCATATTGACAGATCTGCACATAGGGTGTAGCCATGTAGGTGAAAAAGTGAGAGTAATGTTGGAAATATACTAAATTATATGGTAATTCTTAAATTTTGCAAAAAAAATAGAAACATAACACTCATTTTAGGACGGGAGAGTATGTCAATACTCTGTTTTGCATTGCATCCACAAATATATACTTATTGTCTAAATCTTGCGCGCCTATGATAAGAGAGTGAAAAGTTGAGAATAAGAACAATTATTAACTGTATCTTATCTCGTCTTTCGTTTAAGTAAAACCAACACAAACACGACGCGTTAACAAAATATCGTACGTATTGTGTTAGTGTTCAATATTTGAATGCAATTGTTAGGCGTGACATGGTTGTGCGAAGTTATAAAACACATACTTATTCATAACAACACACTCGCACGAATTGCCGGCTCCATCCGTGCATTGTCTAAACCTAGGAAACTATCAAAACATGAAATTAGATGTATGAGTGGGCCAAATTTGAGCAGAAGTGGACAGAGATTGTGATTATAATAGTGGGCCAAATTGCAGCATTATGAGGCCAGCCATAGCCTCTTTAAAAAGGTCCATGTTCAGCAAAAACAAATGTGTGCATTGTCTATTCTTTGTTTCCAACAATTATTCGTCTACCAAATCTTCCTCTATGCATCTCATTTCTCTTGTAGTTGATGAACCATTTCTCTTACAACAGATGAACTAGAAGCTATTGAAATGTATCGACAATTTGAATTTTATGATACTTCGCACTCTTATTTTCTAAAAAAACACGAGAAACTATGGGAGCAGTTTCCATTGCCGAAGAGTTAATTGGTTGATGATGAGGTCATGATCATGGTGACGAAATGCGAGACTATGATAATATCATGCTAATGTCATTCGTCTCAGAGCCGTGACCACCTCAACGAGTGTTCTTAAGTACTCTCCTGAGACTTCTTTGGATGGTGGATCAATTTCAAGACTCGTCGAAAACAAGAGGGATCTTTGTTGGATCATTGTTTCAAGAAATTTGATGAGGAGACCTTGTAGAGGTCATGGAGGTGAAGGTTATTTGAAAGGACCTGTGAAGGAGAAGGTTAAATAATGGGCATATGAGCCATTTTTAGAGGCAGTACGAGCGTAGAATGGAGCACATGACTGCACTAATCCTTTGAATAAGCATTAACTTGAGTCAATTTGATGTGATCACAAAAGTTAGGTTTTAAGATTTTAATAAGAACGAAAAGTACATGTACTTAAAAAACATATTCATGTACCCTTATAATCACTAATTGTGATCGATCTATATCTGTAATTGAGACCGATGATTATTTTGCAATTACCTCACAATTTTATTACTAATTATCGGTGTTTATCTGTAAGTTTTTCAAATACATGTGAGATACATGATTGAAACATGTGTCCATACCTCTTTTTTTTTTTTTGTTAAGTAGATGTGATGCATTTGTTGTCCTAATTTGATGGTTTGAATTTTGAATGATATGTTGTTGCCAATAATATGTATTTATGAACAAGCTTTTATAATTATGGATTAGGAGACTAATGCAGCCATTAATTTTGAAAGGGAATCAACATGCTTTCAATTTTTCCGTTGACTATAACAACTTGGAGATGGGTTTAATGCCACTCCCTATTTATTTACTTTCATTTATTTGTGGCTTCATAGCTACATTTTAGAATCTAATTGTTGCTTTTGTTTTTGTAGTTGAATAAATTAGAAGACCATTTGTACCATACATTTGAAATTAAACAATTAATCAATAAAATAAGGAAAAATGAAACATTATTTGATGGTTGTTGAAAATAATGGCTGAACAAAAAAATAATGAATTCTGTTTGTTTATTGTAAACAAAAAATTTGGTTATGAACAACCATTTAATTAGAATCGCATCTAATTCACAGATAAATTAATATGTTAATAATGCAACTACTATACACAGCACAGTTCTATGGAAAATAACATTATATTTCCAAATTCAAATATCTAAAGATTCCATATAAAGAAGAAGAGACTCAACAATTGGTAAAGCCAGAAACACTTTTCATCAGGAAACAAAAAACCCACCTACTTCTATTTATTTTTTTATGATTAATTTTGGTAACTTAATAAACTCAAACACCTTATGGTGGTCCTGTATGTTTCAAAAATAGTAATGCTATTGAATAAAAATTTATTGTACATTATCATAAATACATAGCTGAAAAAGCCATCAATAAAGACATAAACTAGCAGCAACTACTCCAATTTAATATTAGAGGTCACAATGGCAACAATAATATTCTTGCATAAAGATAATGAAATTTTAGAAGGCTGAAGAAAAATGACAGTTTTGGCAATTGAAAAAATAATCAGAAACCAACTCCAAAAGCTTGAAGACTTGGTATAAGAACAAAAATTGGAATTGTAATGACAAGTTCACAAGAGATCAAAAACAAATTCACCCCTAACCCTTCTCTTTCTCATCATCAAAATTAGGTTTCCTTTGATTCTTGTGAGTTGTGACCACAAACACAAAAATCACATCATAATTTTAAAAAATATATAGAGAAAAAAAGCAGCCACAAGCTCACAACCATCTTCTGGTAGTCTGGTCTTAGAGTAGGAGTAGCCATCTCTCTTCTCTATTTCAGAGCACAAGATATAAGAAAGTCAAGAAAGACAGAAAGCTACAATATCCATCTCTCTTCTCTAATATTACCCACTTGTCTTCTTGTCTTTGTTGAGGATTGATTAGGTTCACACAACACAACCCAGTAGCTCTTCTGGGTATTTTCTTGCTCTCTCTTCTTTTTCTGGTGAGAGAGAGATGGAGATGGTGTACTATCAGCTTGCCAGGTCCTCCTACGAGGACTCCTTGAAGGTTCTGGAAGCTGACTTGCAGCATGCCAATTCTCTGTGAGTTTTACTTGATTTTTCACCTGAATGCTCTTAAAGTTTGTGTTTTTACTATTCCAGATTGTTAAGTTATTGTTTTTCCCAAGTGGGTTGTTTCTATTTTCATGTATCATCTGTGTTCTATGTTGGGTTATATATTTCCATCATCAGAATTTGAGGGCAAGCAAACCCAGCACTCATTTTGGGCCTCTATTTTTTCCCTTTGTTTTGGTTAGGCAAATTTGGGAACTTTGAGGAGTTTTTGCTGTGTCTGTAGCTGAGGAATTTTATATCAGTTCATTTTAAATGTATAATTTTGGATTTTTAGTAAGGTTTTGTGGATGCCATGCCAAAAGCTGCTGAATTTAGTATGAGTTGATGGGTTTTCATGAATTGATAGTAGTTCAGAACACAGGATTGAAATTTTGGTGCCTTCCTGTTTTTGGGTTTGAAAGGAATGTGAATCATGGGTGTGTCTGTGGCAATTCCCACTTCGGCTTTGAGTGGAACAATGATACTATTACCTCATTGGTCTGCAAAACATAATTCTCTAATATAAAATTTATGTTTTTTATAGTGCTGCTGAAATTCCAACATCCAAGGGCGGTGCACGCCTTCGGATGAAATTAGTATACAATCAGTTGGCTCCTCTCTTTCTGTTCTTGCTACAATGGATGGATTCCTCTTGCGCCTGTCTTCTCCCTACATATCTAGATTTCTTCCACATTCTTGTGTACAAGGTTGTTCCTCACTTCCTCTATCCTAAACCATGGAAACTCGAACATATAAAGTACTTAACTTACTGCCTTTCGTACAAATTGTGATTAGTCTAATTAGTTGTTACCTTCTTATTAATAAAGGTATACTCAGACGAGAGACAAAGTATTTCTAAACATGGGAGAAAGGCAACAATCAAGGACTTCTATGGTGTGTGAATGTCTTTTTGTGTCCTATCATGATGAATTTCTAGAGGTTATTGTATGGATTTTAACTCCTCATTTCTATAACAAATTTTAGCTGTCATATTACCTTCTCTTTGTCGGCTCCATGATAACTTGGGGGCAATGGATCATGGTAAACGAAGGCTTCCCAGTTTGCAGTGTTTCAAAAAAAGTGGAACGGGAGGGGATGCGAGGCTTTCTAATCTGGATTCAGAGAGAGAAGATGAATGTGGAATTTGCTTGGAGCCTTGTGCCAAAATGGTCTTGCCTAGTTGTTTTCATGCAATGTGCATCAAATGCTATCGTAATTGGTAACTCACAGCCTCAAATCTCTCTGTCTCTCTCACTTCAAAAAAGTTAGCAGTTTTACGAGCAAAGTCACTTGTGAGCAAATTTGCGAGCAATCTCGCGAAGTGTTGCCCGCAATATGCCAGAACGCAAAAAGCTCGCAAGCCAATTTTGCTAGCTATGACAAGCAATTAGCGAGCAAACAAAGAGCAAAGTTGCTCACCATCTGCTCAAAGCATCACATGTGAATACTTGAAATTCAGACATCAGTATATTTCCGCTCATATAGTTTTCTTTCCAAATTACAGGAACTCAAGGTCTGAGTCCTGCCCCTTTTGTCGTGGTAGCTTAAAAAGAGTAAAATCCGAAGATTTATGGGTGCTCACTAGTAATGGAGACGTGGTCGACACTGAAACTGTTTGCAGGGAGGACTTGTTGCAATTTTACCTCTATATCAATAACCTACCAAAACATCACCCAGATTCTCTTTTCTTATAGCCCTGCAAATACCTACTTTGATTTGTAGAAGAGAAAAAAAAAAATAGTGTACATATAGAAAAGACCAACTCTCACCTGTAAAGAGCATCAGATAAGGTAATTCGCTTAAAACCTTACAACAAATAACCAAATTCCTTGTTATGTACTTCAGCATGATCATAATTTACTCATCTGTCAGCAAAACCATTTTGTGTTTAGCTCTTTGAATGGCTTCAAGAACCCATTTACCTTATTCACGTGAAGCTTTATTTTGTGTAACATCCTGATTGTATTGCTTCTTGATGTTGTATAATCTTATCAAACCTTGGAATCTTCCTGGAATTGATGAGCAGGTGATGTTTACTTTGAATTCATGCATATATATAGTTATATGAGCAGGTGATGCTGTTTCATTGGTGTTTTTTTTTTTTTTTGGTAAACCTATGAGAATCACTACCCATCATCATTGATGTTCATAGCAGATAAAAGATCACTCCGTAAAGAACATGTCAAAATCATACCTACTTTCATTTGTGTATAGAGGCTTACATGTTTTGTGCTACAACATGAATCTGTTCTGATAAAACTTACCAGAAAACAGAAAAGCAAGATCATTGAACTAAACCTGATATATATTAGCCCGCTCTCTGAATTCTGTGATTCGGAGCAAAAAATACTAAATCCTTAAATTCTTTACAGGTCATTTTTCTCCTTCCAACTCTCATAGGAGAAAAAAGAAAAAAATCATCTGAACAAATCATCCATCAAAATGAACTTCATGTGCTTTTTTCGCAGCCTTTGCTATATTATGCACGGCCTGTCCAATCCTCCCTCCAATATATCCTCCGGGTCCAACATTCCCTTCAGGTGTTGCTTCATTTTCAGCATCACCTGTTGGTTGGTCTTCAGGTGTTGCTTCATTTTCAGCATCACCTGCGGGTTGGTCTTCAGCTCCGGCTTGGCCTTGACCTGCAACTTCAACTCCAATTTGTCCGGTTATTTCGATTTTCTTCTTGATCGCTACCTGGAAACTGGGTGTCATGAAGTCTTGCTGATCAAAGAAGAGACCGGCCAGTTTCGCGTGCAGAGCTTCTGTGAGGTGAACTCCATCCCAGTTCATGTACTGGTTCGAATCCGGACATATAGACGTTCCCATTGCTCCGCACAACAAGTGCAACTTGAAGTTCAATAAAGCATGTCCATGAGCTCCACAACATGCATTGAAAGGCTCGAGGAACCCGAACTTCTGGTGCTCCACCAGTATGGTCATGAATGCTTTCCACAGATCCGCGAACATGATTGTGCAGTCCCCGTGCGCTGCTCTGAGCTCTTCGATCTTCTTCACGAGGAGATCATTGTGCTCTTTAATCTTGTCATTAGTACTCTTCGCGCACCCGCGTTCGTCTCTGTCATTTGGAGGACACATTGCCAAATGCGACGGGAGGCAACCCAGTGGGGGAAGCCCCTGTATCACTATAAACTTCGCGCCTTTTGCTATTATGTCCTGAAATTGTTAACACTTTTCAAATTCGGTTAAAACTCGAGCAAGATTGATTTTTGAGTGTCCGAGAGTGAGGATAAAAAATAAATTACCTGAATAAGATTGCCAACATGAGTGACAGATTGCTCTGCGAGCCATTTGGCGGAGACGGGTGATCCATAGATGCGAGCATAGTCATTGCCACCGAGCTCACCGATCCAGAACAAACAGTCAAGCAAATTGTTGTCCTCAGAAACTGCTCCTTCAGCTCCTTGTTTTAGTTTGTCATGAAAATTGAGGATAAAATCGTTGAACCAATCGATTTGAGTTTGGAAACTTTGAGGAGTGCCTTTCCACATGAGTGGCTGAGCATCCTTGAGGCGTTGGAAGAATTCAGGTGTTAGAGCGGTTGATCCGGCGATGGCGAAGTTGGCTCCGTGTGAGAAGTCTGCGCCGGCGGCTTTAAAAGGCGCCGGAGAAGGTATACCGAGCTTTTCACAGAGGAAGTCGATGAGTAATCGGCCATTGCTCAACAGGTTTCCTTCAGGATGCAAGCCTAGCATTTTCATGTGATTGTTGTGGATCTTGTTTATGAGTCCACCAACAAAGGTTTGTAGACCGCCCAAAATCTTGCAATTTCCGGTGTCTGTGTAGGAGTCTCCGAAAGCAAATACTTTTGTGAAAGTACCTTTGAATTCGCCTTGGGCGGAACCTTGTATTCCAACATTACCGGTGGCACCAGCATTGGCGTTGGCACCAGCATTGGCGTTGGCATTAGCATCTGCGTTACCGTTAGAATTAGTACCACCTTCGCCACCAGCATTGCCATTAGCATTAGCATTTGCATCTCCACCCGCATTTGCATCGGCACCTCCGTTAGCGTTAGCATTCGCGTTAGCATTAGCATTCGCGTTAGCATTGGCATTCGCATTAGCGTTAGCATTAGCGTTGGCATTAGCACCACCATCTCCTTTACCGTTGGCATTGGCATTTCCACTGGCATTAGCATCACCAGCTCCCTCACCGTTGGCATTGGCTTCTCCATTAGCATTGGCTTCTCCAGTTCCCTCACCGTTGGCATTGGCATTTCCGTTAGCATTAGCATCACCATCTCCCTTACCGTTGGCATTGACATCTCCATTAGCTTTAGCATCACCAACTCCTTCACCGTTGGCATTGGCATCTCCATTAGTATTAGCATCACCAGCTGCCTCACCGTTGGCATTAGCATTGGCGTTTCCACCAGCATTAGCATCACCAACTGCCTTTTCGTTGGCATTGGCATCTCCATTAGCATTGGCATTTCCATCAGCATTAGCATCACCAGTTCCTTCGGCGTTGGCATTGGCATCTGCATTAGCATTGGCATTTCCATCATCATTAGCATCACCACCTCCTTCACCGTTGGCATTAACATCTCCATTAGCATTGGCGTTTCCACCGGCATCAGCATCACCTGCTCCCTCACCGTTGGCATTGACATCTCCATTAGCATTTGCATTTCCTCCTGCATTAGCATCACCTGCTCCCTCACCATTGGCATTGGCACCTCCATTAGCATCAGCTCCAACATCATTGGTACCACCTTTGGTAGCATCAACATTTGTATCTTTGAGCGCATCGGCATTGTCACCTCCGTCTGCATTTCCACCATCATTTTCATCGCCACCTCCATCAGCTTTGGCATCACCACCAGCATCTCCGCCAGCTTTAGCATTGCCACTTCTATCAGCTTTTGCGTCACCATCTCCTACCGCTTTTGCGTCTCCATTGGCCTCTCCCACTCCATTAACTTTTGCATCAATACCTTCATTGGCATTAACATTAGCTCCTCCACTGGCATTACCATTAGCACCTCCGTTTGCTCCTCCTCCGCCACCAGCTTTCGCGTTAGCGTCAGCTTTTGCATTCACATTTGCTCCTCCATTAGCTTTGGCATCACCACCTCCACTAGCTTTTGCATCACCATTTGCATTCGCATTTGCACCTCCACCAGCTTTTGCATTAGCTTCTCCTCCACCAGCTTTCGCATTCGCATCAGCACCAGCTTTCGCATTCGCATCTGCTCCTCCACCAGCTTTTGCATTAGCATCAACACCAGCTTTCGCATTCGCATCTGCTCCTCCACCTGCTTTTGCATTAGCATCAGCACCAGCTTTCGCATTTGCATCTGCTCCTCCACCAGCTTTTGCATTAGCATTTGCGGCAGCTTTCGCGTTCGCATTTGCGCCACCATTATCACCACCATCTCCGCTAGCTTCTCCATTTGCACCACCGTCTCCACCAGCTTCTCCATCTGCACCACCATCTTCGCCAGCTTCTCCATCTGCACCACCATCTTTGCCAGCTTCTCCATCTGCACCACCATCTCCGTCTGCTTCTCCATCTGCACCACCACCATCTTTGACATTCAAATTTCCACCAGCTTTAACATCGACACCTCCACGGCCACGGCCACCTTCACCGCCACCGTCATCGTCATCGTCATCGTCATCATCGTCTTTTTCGTGGGTGTGCTTAATGTGAACCTCAATGTGGTGTTCTGCGGAGTGTCTACTGCCGGTTTTTGAGGCGGAAATAACCAACGCCGCCTTCATAGCATCTTGAACTATTTTGTCCGCAGACGAAAATGAAACTGAGAAGAAGAGAAAAATAAGTGTAATGTGGATGAAATAAGGCTTACAATAATGCCTCATCTTTGTCACAATTATTTACTATTATCTATTTATTTATTTACTCTACTTGTTATTTTTTTCTTATTATTTTGTCATAAAAGTGGCTAAGAGAAAGCTTGTTCTTTTGTGAAACATATTTATACTATTCCTATGCTCACATGGAATCCGAAAACTACTATTGGACCTCCTTGGCCATAGGAGATTTGATTGGAGATCCTTGTTTTGCAACTTATTTTCTTGGACTAATCCATCCTAGAAATCGGACTCAGAACAAGCAACAAGCAACCATCAACACAAATTATGGTATTCCTTCAAAAATAATTATTAAAAATTGAACTGGGAAAAAATCAAAATAATATATTTTTGAATATAATGATCTCATTACAAGAAATTACGAGAGACATGACATGATTATTACAGACACAAACCAACTCCTTGACACAAAATATTTTCTAATCAGTGACAAAATAATAATAATAATATGAGTCTTATATGGTACCATCTCATCGTCAATCATCTTTATATATATAAAAAAAATCTTGAATAATTAATAGATTTCAAGTAGGAATTATGAGACTCCTAGATTTTGTCAAAAAGAAAATTTAGACAGCCGTTCAGAAAATTCCACAGTGTCCCCTTTTGGTCAAACATAAACGTGGAACACGAACCCTTTGGACTGAAGAAAATGGGGACAACGCTGTTTTAAGCAACACAAAGACTCGCTTTTTTAAGCCACCACCACTGATTAACACCCCCCATCCCCATATATTGATCCACTCCTTGCCGGAGCCTCCCAAATGCAAGAAAATGGCGAGCTGTGCCGTCGACGGTGGCTGTGCCAGCGATTACTTGGCCGTTGCCATATCTCTACTGTCCATGGTTCTGTAAGTTTTGCTTTTTGGAGTCTTCTTCTTTTCTCTGCAACACTCCATTTTCAGTGACTTTAGGAATCGATTTGTTCGTTGTGGGTCTTGATGCATGCCTCGGGACAGTGATTTGTCTGCACTTTCTTCTTTTGGGAAGGGTGATCTGAAGTGGGTTTCTTTGTTTAGTATGTTTGTCGTGACAATTTTGATTGCACAGTATATGTTCGATGATATGCTTCAATGAATTTAAATGTATAGATCTTCTGTTTCTGTTTGTCCAAATTAGGACTTATTTTGGGGTCTGCTACTAGTTCTACTTGTAAAGTAATACAAATTTTGTATAGTTGGAGACTAACTTATCAACACTCTATTTAGAGATTTTTCTACCTGATTTGATACTGGTTTGCTATTTCTAATAGATTTTTATTCTTCAACTTGTGCTGTGTATAAGTGGCGACATTATATCTTTTGTAACATGTCATTAATTCACCTTTTACATCCTTTGGATCATATCTGCTCCCTTCGAACATCTTAAAATGCCTTCCTTGTCAATATTTGTTAGTGTAGATCTCATTTCCAACTCCAAACTTAACTAATATACTATGGGATCTTGGGCAAATCTGCATTCTGAAGTTGCCCATTGTGCAAAGTAATTAGAATGCAGCAAAAAGAAATTGAAGAGTGAAATTTGGTTATTTCTAATGTTGGTTTGGGATTACTTATATATTCGAGAAAGTGTACAGAAACTTTGAAGCTTTGTTGAATAGAGAAGAATAATTACATCAACAGAGGATGAGCCTTATCCTAATGGGAACTGAAAACCTAAAATACAGACAAATGAGAATAAATGCATACAATATGCAAAATTCAAAGTTCATAACCAATAGACCCTGAAGATAACAAAAATGAACTGAATAGCTACAGAATCCCAACAAAGGCAAGAACTGCAACCAAAAAATACAAACTCAAAAGAAAAACAGGGCTGCCAGAACCAATATATTAAATGTTATTCAGTTTTCTTTTTCTGAAGTGTTGGTCTTGGTCATTTTCTCGCTGAACTGATCTTCAATTTTAAGCGGTAACTGTAAGAGTAGCCTCTTCTTGATAGATAGTTATATTGCTTGTTTGGGCAATAGAAATTCTAGCTAGGAATTGTGGAGGGTTCTGGCTTCACATGACATATTTCTTTGTACTTCACACCATTTGAAATATGTGACTAGAAGAGCATGGTTCATTTCTCAGATAGGATTGTTAAGCCAGTCAAAGATTGTCTTTCTGCTTGATGTTATTGATCATTGCATCTTATTCTTGTTAGTATAAACCCATATTTTGAATCATTGAAAAGAAGGAAATATTCAATATTTTATTGGACAGATGAAAGAAGACCTTACAAACATCAACATGCTTGTTAACTCCTTTTTTTTTTTTCTCTCTTTTTTTTTCTCAGTCTGAAGTTGTTCACATCTATTAGCATATACACATTCTCTAAGATCAGATTCAAAAGCTGTCTCATTTCAGTGCCATTTTATGTATTGATATATTAATTACAGTACTCTTTTCTTTCAGGCTACTCTCAAGGCTAATATTGCCATTTTTAGTTCACAAGCTTCCTCATGTCAAGAGCAGTGGCTTCTGGATTCCAGTTATTCAAGTTTTCGCTAGTTTCAACCTTCTGTTGTCAATTGTGGTAGAATGCATACATTTTCAAATCCATATAGTTTTATCATTTTTCAAGTACTTTATCCCTGCTGAGTAGTATTATGGGATTCTTGACATATTTATTGCGCTATGCATGATTGAACAGATGTCTCTAAACTTCTTGAAATTCAAAAAAAGCCATTGGTGGGAATCTTGCTATATCTGGGCAGGTCAATAACTGTTCCTTCTATTCATTAGAATCTTGCAAGTTTCTATTGTAGGCTGTGATCAGGACATTTCTTTTCACAATAATATATGTCTCGACTCTCGAGTAAATATCTCTTTGTTTCACTGGCTTCCAGTCTGGGTCGAAGGTACCATTGGATTTGGTTTGTTGCTGAGCTGCCGAATAGTACAGGCCTCCCAACTGTATTACATATTTGTCAAGTAAGTATTGTGTTGCACTTGAATTTTTTTTGTTACACAGTTCAATAAACCTTACCATCTAATCATTGTGCCTCTGGATTGACCTTCCAAGCATGCTCAGAAACCCTGTTTGCTGAAGGGAAATCTTACTATGGATCTGAATTTCATAACTGAGTGCTATAACTGGATGGTGAATATGATTAGTGAACTTCTGTTTATTCCTGTTGGCTTAATTAAGCAACAAATGTGTGTTCAAAACTCGTTTATATGACAATTTTGTTTTTTTTGGTCCATCAAATCATCCTACTTTACTGAACTGAAACTCTTGTTAAAGTGTAACATATTCTCTAGTGTTTTATTTTATTTTTTGCTTGCTACTGTACTAAAATTTTCTCTATTTTTTTAAAATGGCATTTCAGGAGGCGTTTACCACCTATCAGATCATATATTTTTCTTACACTTATGCTCTTGCCATGGATAGCTGGAGCTGCATGTAAGTTAGTTAAGTAACTTTCATTTTAGTTGGGTATGTATTTATAGAATTGCAATTTCTTCAATGGAAGCTAGCTATACATATATTGCACGACCGGATCATGAGGGAAAGAGCTGGCGCTGGTTGCTCGCTGTTTCTTTGCCTTTTTTTTTTTTTTTTTCTGTATCATGATCAATCACTAGATTAAAACCCTTACAGCCAGCCTATGGATACTATGTTATCGCCATAACATGAGAAACCATCAATTGTGGTTCAACCATATACACTGTATCTGTATGTATGTGTATTTCCAGCGATTTTGTTTGGAAAAGTGAGTATTGTTCATATTTCACTGTTTTTTTTTTTAAAAAAACACTATCTAGTTGAGCTACACAATATAGGAGGTAGCTCTCCCCTTTAAACCCCACTCCACCCCACCCGACGCAATGAGATTTGAACCCACGACCTCCCACATGGAGATGTGTGTTCTTTGACCATTGTGCCATCCCCTAGGGGACATATTTCACTGTTTCATTTGCAATTTTATGCACCCATAAGCTAGAGAATATATGCAAATAACTTTCAATCTAGTTCTTTCTTTAGGTCATCTTGATGCATACTAAGACAGCAGGTACATAAGCCCACAAATATTTAAAGTGCAATTGTGCAACAAGATCATATATGTTTTTGTTATCACTGCAGTCTTTGAGAAATACTTCCATTACCTATTTCATGAAAAGTTTTTCCAACCATGCATGCTGTTAGTGTGCAGTTTTCTCTGTGTTGTTGAAATAAAATGTTATGCTGATTGATATTTTGATCATGTGGGTTTTATCTCCAAATCGCTCTCTTTTCAAACCAATGCTTTCCATTGACAAGAAGGTTCATTTATTCTGTAGTTATTCATGTGAAGAAGCCTCTGAATTTCCGCTGCCACATGGAGACTCAGTGGATTACACCAGTTGTGTCTCTCCACACTTTGTATGTGGTAGCTTTGGTTGCAATCACAAGGTCCATTCGACATATAGAGTTCAGGTTCGATGAGCTCAGAGACCTTTGGCTGGGAATACTTGTCTCATCCTCTTCCCTTGGTAATATTTTGCGTATGACTTACAAGTATCTGTAATTTATCTTTAACATGCTCTAATCTTATATGGGATAAGATAAGTTTAGGTTTTTTATTATCAGAAGAAGGTGCAGTTTCATCTAATCCTATCCTGTTAATTTTTAGGTGTATGGGTGGTTGCTTACATCTTGAATGAAATTCATGATGACGTCGAATGGCTTCAAGTTGCCTCCAGATTTGTGCTTTTAATTACGGTGTGGTTTCTAATCGGTTTACTACTTTGTAATTTTTGTATCCTTTCTTTACCCTGTACTTCCGCTTATTATTTGATAAATTCTAAGCTGTTGGCTTATCTATACTTGCTAACATTTTCAAGGTATATTCTGCAGGCGAGTATTCTTGTACTGGTTTTTTTCTCAATATCAAGCTCACAACCTCTGCTCTCCCAAATTAGCTTGAGGAAAAGAGAACCCCAAAGATTTGATTCAATGGGTCAGGCTCTCAGCATACCTAGTAGTGGATTGCTAATGCATGAACCAGCTCTCATCATAGATCTTAATGAACCTCTGGATAAACTTCTTCTTAACAAAAGATTTCGTGTATCCTTCATGGCATTTGCAGACAGGTTTTTCTTCCTCCCTTGGCTCCATTTATTTCAGAATATTTTTTTTCAAGGAAAAGAACTCAAATGGTGACTGTTCTGTTGTTCTAATATCGAAAATATATTGATTCCCCCAAACTTAGTACATCAATTCTCTTACATAAATGGAGCCTTAGTAGAAAGAAACCATCACATGATTTGTGCAGGTTCCATTATCTCACATATTTTTCTTATTTGCAGTTGTCTGGCTGGGGAGAGTGTTCATTTCTATGATGAAGTTAATGAGCGTGGTAAAATACCCGTAGATGACTTGGGAAGAAGGATCTATATGGCACGCCACATAATTGAGAAGTATATAATTGCAGGTGGGGATATCTGAATGTCTGACATCATGGCCTTTATCTCTAACGAGTCTAGTGGCTATTAATATGATATGATAATCTTTTGTTATTGTTGGAAGTATTCTGAGTTGAGAATTTGCAGTTCATTGAAAAATGTCTGTAATATCCTAGTCCTTCTGTATTCCCTTATCAGGGGCTATAGTTGAAACTGTAAAATCAACGTCTAATCTAAAAATGTGCCGTGAATGGCTATTTCACTAGTGGCGCTCGCCAACCTCCGTAATTTTAATTTAATTTCTTTTCCAACCTGTATCTCTTTGTCTGATGTGTTACATAACTGTTGCATATCAGGTGCAGCTATGGAGGTGAACATATCTCATCATAGTCGACAAGAAATTTTAACCACTACTGATCTGGCACACCCTGATCTCTTTAATAATGCACTGAATGAGCTGATGCAGTTGATGAAAATGGTATGCTTTGCCTTTTGCTGTATCATTTTTTCATAAGTGCAGTGTACCCAATGGCATTTATGTCTAAAGCTTGCTTTTTTCTTTTCCTTTTTTAACTTGAAGAACTTGGCAAAAGATTATTGGTCATCCATGTTCTTCATGAAGTTCAAGGAAGAGGCAAGTATGAGATCAAATGGGCATGAGCTGGATATGACAAGCTGGAACTTCTCTCCAAGGTTGAGCTCTGTACATGGTGCTGCCGACGATCCGTTCTATGAAGAACATCCTTCGAAGGGCTCTGGCCGCAATCATGATTTTGACCTGCAGTAACTGAGTAAACAGTTGCTTATAACCCAAGTTCCCTTAAAAGCTACCCAAAACGTGGTGGATACAAGAGAAGAAATCAGCTGGAACTTGAAGCATGGTGTGTACATTTGTACAGATAAATGTAACGATGTAGCTATAAATTTTTAAGAACGGGCAAGAGTCCATTTTTCCAGTCCAAAGTTTGTGGATGATTAATATTATGATAAAAGTTATTTTTAGTATCCAATTTTTACGAGCTTATCTAATTTAGTATCTATACTTTTATTGTACTTAATTTAGTATTCATATATTTTTTTTATATCCAATTAGGTGTTTGTATTTTAATTTTAAACTCAATTCAGCACCTTCCGTCAATATGACTGTTAAGTCTCACATAAGTCTCACATACGTGAACGAAAACGATAATGCGGCCTCTAAAGTGTGTGATGATGTCTTCCATTGATTGCCGAGTTGTATAAATTTTGGGGACTGGCAAAAGAGAAAAATAGACTTGGGGAATTTGAAAAATAAACAAAACCAAAACAAATAAAGAATCCCTCTCTCCATCGTTCTCCTCCTCTCTCTCCCCCCATCGTTCTCGAAAAACAAAGAGAGCGTGTTGCGGGTCCGGCGAGTGCGGCGGCGCAGATCTGGAACATCGGCGAGACCCTAGAGAGAGATCTGGATCGCCGCCTGGAACAGATCTGAAACGGCGGCGAACTCCATAGACGTCGCTATAGAGTGCTCGGAGGAACGACGGCGAGCTCTGTAGACGCCGTTGGGAATAGATCTGGATAGCCACTTTCTCTCTCATAGTGCTCGGTTCTGGTCTGGAGGTTGATGTGGCGGAGGCAGGCGGCGTTGGGGACGACGG
This sequence comes from Pelargonium cotyledonis, assembly GCA_036897625.1. Classification (NCBI taxonomy): domain Eukaryota; kingdom Viridiplantae; phylum Streptophyta; class Magnoliopsida; order Geraniales; family Geraniaceae; genus Pelargonium; species Pelargonium cotyledonis. The sequence continues at coordinate 17,665 of JAYMTA010001778.1, forward strand.
CGCGGAGGGCGTTGGATGCGTTCCTCAACTCCTCGAAGCAGACAGATCCATATATGTTCTTAGTTTTTTTCTCTGGTTCAAAATTGTGTGTTTATGGATTTTTATGATGTTTTTGTGTTGTGTATGGACAAATACATATGGGTTGTGTTTGGTTTCTGGTTCAAAATTGCTGATTTTTGCGGTTGATTTATTTATTTGTGTGATGATTCAGTGCTATCTTAATGCCACTTTCTCTCTTCAGTTAGTTTTGGTGAAAAGCAAGAACAAAGAAATCAACTGAGATCATTTGTGAATGGTTTGATATTTTGTAAATTGAAGAAACAAATTTGAGATTAGTTTCTGAATCTTTTGTTGCTAAAAGGAGAATTAGACCTGTAAAATTGTAAAAGAAAAATTTTATAAAGAATTCAAACATTGAAGAACATATGTGATTAAGAGAGAGAGAGGAAACAAACGTCATCTATGAGAGTGTAAGTTTTGTTACGTGATGCCACGTATATATTTTTGTACACATCAGCAGTCCAACTCAAGAATGAACGGAAAAATTGACAAAAGTTGACAATGAGTATCAAAATGGGTATAAAATAAAAGTGAATAAAAGTATAGATACTAAATTGGGTACAATTGCAAAGATTTGATACTAAAACAACTTGAAAAAATATTTTTCCATGTATATATTTTAACATTTATTTGATATTGTTTATGAAAATGTTTAGGGTAAGAAATGGAGAAGTTTCAATACACTAATGAATTAATTATTTTTTTTAATGGTAACGCTTTTATTAATTAAATGTTGAATACATTGGGTAACCTAACATACTCAACGAATCAGAGTTGGACATACAAACCAAAACAAACCCTAGCTGTACCTCGCTGATTCCCAAACCTAAAGAGACACCACTAGTCTTAGAACTGCCAAAGGCACCAAACCCATCAACACATAACCAAACACCAAAAACCAAAACCAAATTAGCGAATCCAACCTGGATATTCTGAGTCTTAACATGAGACTCAGAAAGACTAATTCAGAACCAACTCTCATTTCCACTACA
>JAYMTA010001779.1:0-18712 GCA_036897625.1 Pelargonium cotyledonis
TCGGTTCAATTTAGATTGAATTCGGACCGATTATGGACCGATGGAGTTGAATTTTTTCACGCTTAATCTAATTGTTGTTTTGGAAGTATCTATCAGATTCGATTAGATCAATTTCGAGCCATATTTACGGATACACTACATGCTGAAAAAAAATTACCAAGTATTAGTAAGTAGGGTTGTCGAGAAAACAAATGTTTTGGCTTTCGAATTGAAATTTTTCCATGAGAACCAAAAGTGAAGAGAATTCGATTTTATGGCTATCGAAAAAAATCGGGGTCGTTTCAACGTCGTTTAGACCATCGATTGATAGAAACACGACGTGGACCGTCGATTCAATTTATGTTGGATTTGGACCGATTATGAACCGATGGAGTTAAATTTTTTCACGCTTAATCTAATTGTTGTTTCAGACGTATCCATCGGAATCGATTACATCAAATTCGATCCATATTTACGGATACACTACGTGCGCTACTAGAAATAAAAATATATGAAAAAAATTAGCAAGTATTAGTAAGTAGGGTTGTAGAGAGAACTAATGATTTGAGTTTCGAATTAGAATTTTTCCATGAGAACTAAAAGTGAAGAGAATTCTATTTTATGATTGTCGGAAAAAATCGAGATCGTTTCGACGTCGTTTAGACCATCGATTAATAGAAACACGGCGTGGACCGTTGGTCCGACATGTACCATTAAACATATACCATTTATGTATCGGTCCATAATCGGCCCGCTTAAATATCATTAAACATATACCATTTTCCTATTAAACAAATGTTTTCTCTATTCACTTCTTCATCCCTTGTTTGTTCTTCTTCTATTCTAGGTCTTCATCTGATTTTTGCTCTTTATTGATACCTTCATGCCCATTTTTTTCTCTCTCTTACTTTTTAAAAGCAACTAGGTAGGTTATAGGCATAACCCACCAACAACTCATTTCAGTAGATGGGTAATTTGTCTTGGCTCATATCCCAACAAAAATAGACGGTCTAGATCCCTTAAATCTATACATGCAACACACATGCATCACCTACACATGTATCAGTCATTTCTCTTTTTTAAGTATCCCGATCGTTTAATATTTAATTTTTGTTACAAATCATAACTCCAAAATTTATTATACTTAAAGTACAATGGGGAAAGAGAACTCTACATGTGTTGACTTGTTTCTAAAGACATAATGTGGGGGTCGGAGTTCATCACAATTCATTTATTTCATCGTCAAGTTTGTGTCTAATCGTCAATATAGCCGATTCTATCTGGGATTACAAAATACACTTCCGGCATTTCTGCAATGTACCATAATTAAATCAATCGATCAGATTTTTCAATATTTTTTGTTAGAAGGAAAATAGTTGTCAACTTAAAATTTTCAAACTTAAGAATAATGATATTCTCTATCCGTTCTAAAATGAGTGTCTTGTTTTCATTTTTTGTAAAAATTAAGAATTACAAAATAATTTAGTGTGTTTTTAATATAGCTCTCACTTTTCCACCTACACCTCATGTGCAAACAAGAACTCATTTTAGGATGACGAGAGTATTTAATAGAACGATAAAAACTTGGGTTAGTCCATGTATTGTCACAAATAGACCAATTTGATCTTTGCACTATCATAAAGTGAACCACACAAGTCCAAATCGTTACTTTACATGAAAATCATCGTTACAATGTGCCAAGGTCATGGACGGATGAACAACAGCCACATTGGGGGCAAAAAACACCACAAAATTTTATAAATTTTTATATTTTTCCTAACAAATTTTTATTTTTGCCTCCACAAAAATATTCAAATAATTAAATATTGCCCCCAGATTCGAATCCTGGACCTCTCACCTAAAATAATTTGTATATGATAGTTTATTTTGGCCCCACAAGTTATAAGTTATGGATCTGTTCCTGGCTAAGGTGGAGTTTTTTTTTAAGTAAATAATATACTTTAATTCAAAATTAATCATAGTCATTAAAAACTACTATCATATTTCGAATTATTTTTTCATCAATAAAGCTACACACGTAAAATAGCTCTCTCTATTGACCCCAAATCTCACTCTATTATTGACTGTGGGAGTTGCATCATAAGATGTGTGTATTGCAACTAGAGAGTAAACCCGGTGGGTTGGGGTAGATGCTCCAGCTCTTTTTTCCTTAAACATGAGGTTGGGGTCGATCTCAGTCTTTGTGAATGAAATAAATTTCTGACTCAGACTCCACAGCTTTGTGTTTTGACAGTAGGGACGAGTGAAAATTAGTCTGACTATAATAAAATTGGTTAAAGTGACAACCGCAAGTGAGTGAAGCCGCTAGTAACCACACGGTGAGAAAAAAAAAAAAAAAATAGGGAGTAGGGACCCCTATTTTGAATACCATAACGAATAATAAGCGAAATGGAATCTTGAGATGGCACGGCTTTATCTTAGCAGCAAATTGGTTTTGGATTGGTGCGTGGACTTGCTTCGACCTCCATTTCCTCTTCTTCCTCAATCATTTCGCTCACTCTCTTCATCTCCTACACCACATTCGCACACAAGGACACCGTTTTTGCTCTCCACTACGTCTACGTGAGCCCTCTTTTTCTCCGATTTTATGTGATATCTACTCCATTCTCGCGTAACTGTTTATCGGCACACATGATTTTTATTTGGTGTGCAGATTCTGTAATTCTCAGTTAACAAACATCATTTTGAAATTGTCATTTAGTTCACTAAAATACTTGTTATCTTCATAAATGGGAGTTTGATTTTGTTTGTTGCTCCAATGTTTTTTTTTTTTTTTTTGGTTGTTGCTCCAATGTTGACCCTCAACATCTGAATTGAAGCATAGATGGTTTATTCTGTGATTGTGTCTTCTGAATTTTGGTTGACCGTAGTGTTTTTTTTTTTCCCTTTTTCATTTCCCATGTAAAGTTATTGATGATGCTCCTGATGGAAATAAAATCTGTTTCAGAAACTGAAAATGTTCCTCAAATAACAGCTTTATGGTCACTTTTCTTTTAATACGTGGGTGTAGCTGATATTCAAGTGCCAAGCTGCATTGCTTTCTTATGTAACACCTTGTGGTTCTTGTGCTCTGGCAATTTCTGCTCTAATTGAGAAAAAATTCTTTATGTCTTTTTAATTTTATTTATAAAAATGAAAACTTTTTGTTTTGGACTTTATTAGTTGATGAGCTGATATTAACTTTCCTCTGCATGAATATGTAGTAGAAGATTATCAACCTTCTCTGCCATGGATGGTTCTGGATCTGTCCCTTTAAAAGAATTGTCTCTGGGTTTAGATGCAACAACCGAAGAAGAATATTCATCTCAGTCTAAGATACTTCAAGAGTTCACTAATATCTCCAATGTTGACAAGGCCTGGATTATTAATTCTGACAATGGTATGGTTGCAAAGTATAGAGCTTCACATCGTTTTTGTGACCCTTCTTTTCCTTAATTGCGCCATCTGCTGATAATTAATTCTGATATCTCTGTACAACAACTTTTTTGCAGGAAATGTCTCCCAGGCAATGTTTTCGATCAGCCAACCAAATGTTATTGCAAACAAGAGGAGAAAATTTATCCAATCTGCTCATGTTTTAAATGAAAGTGACAATACCATAAAGTTCCAGTGGAGCCCGTTTCCTATTGAGATGACTGGTGTGTCTATAATTGTTCCTTCACCGTCTGGTTCAAAGCTCCTTGTAGTACGGAACTCTGAAAATGAATCTCCAACTCAATTTGAAATCTGGGGTCAATCTCAGTTGGAAAAGGAGTTCCACGTCCCGCAATCTGTTCATGGCTCAGTTTATACAGATGGATGGTAACTATTTTGTGCTTTCATTTATATAATGTCCATATATTTTTTATTTATCGGCGTATAATGTCCATATTAGTGTTACATATCGTATTGCAAATAGTAATTAATACCTTGTCATTGATTGATTAGTTGTGAAAATTGTAGTGAATTAGCTGTGAATAAAACTACCACTTCTGTGTCTGCTAGATCTAGTTGTTTTAGCATCACCTAGAGCAGTAACGGTGGTGGTGGTGGTTGTAGTAGTTTCAGTACTTTATCCACTGTGAGTTCAACATTACATGGTGAATATGATTGCTCTCTTGATGATATAGGTTTGAGGGAATTTCATGGAACTCTGATGAAATTCACATTGCTTATGTTGCTGAGGAGCCATCCCCTGCCAAGCCCACTTTTAATAGTTTAGGCTACAAGAAAGGTGGTTCCATTGAGAAAGATTGTGGTAGCTGGAAAGGTCAAGGAGATTGGGAGGAGGACTGGGGAGAAACCTACGAGGGGAAAAGGCAACCTGCCCTTTTTGTTGTCAACATTAACAGGTTCATTACCATTTTATACTATATTGGTTTGGAAATGAAATGTGGAAGTTTTCCCACCGAATAGCAAGACCTAAAGTAGGACTTCCCTGTATTTTGTAGTGGAGAGGTACGAGCAGTTGAAGGAATTAAAAGATCTTTGAGTGTTGGTCAAGTTGTGTGGGCTCCTCTGACTAAATGCTCATTTCAATATTTAGTTTTTGTTGGATGGTCAGCAGAAACACGAAAACTTGGTATAAAGTACTGCTACAATAGGCCTTGTGCATTATATGCAGTTAGGGATCCGTTTCAGGTTTCAGGAGTCGGTGAGCAAAAGCTAAAGTAAGATGCTCTCTCTCTCTCTCTCTCTCTCCAGTGTCTTTCTTCATGTGACTTGTTTTTTCGTTGGAAACTACCCATTCTAATGTGATCTTATGACTACTTTCAAATGACTCTTTGTGTTTCAGAGATAATGTAATTGAAGAATCAACCATACTTACTCAAAGCATAAGTAGTTCCTTCTTTCCTCGATTCAGGTATGACATCTTATGTAACTTGGTTTCAGAGATTTTAAAAGGAAACTATGATCATTTCATTATTTTGTTTTATCATAAAAGTAGATTCTAATGACAATTGATGTTGATTGTTCTTGGTTAACCATTTATATTCTAGATTGAAATGAGCTTCTAAAAATCTGGCTGTTGATGGAACTGCAGTTGTATTTGCTCATGTTATATTTCTCTTTGTATTTCGAAGTAGAGTTCATTATCTGTTGTTAAAATAATTTGGTTAATAATTTGTTTTGAATACTGTTGTTGTTCCACTTAGTTTCTGTGCAACTTAGAACTTAGGTATGAGTCCAGATGTCACAATATGCCTTTATTTGTTGCAAAGAAAAATTGTTTATCTGTACACATATATATATATTTCAATAAATTTGTCCAGTCTAGCTGTATAGTGGTAGAATTAGTAGTTGTTTATCGGCTCTGGTGCATAAGTGCATCCTCCAGAACCTTCATGATTTGATGTTGCTAGGGCTTCTATTGTTTATACAACACACAGTACACCCGGTGAAGGTATAACTTCATATAATCTTCTATGTGTGTGTGTTGTGCACATTGAGTGAGAGCTTGTGTGCCTTTTTTGCTAACCGAAAATGATTGGGATCTGCCCATCCATCTTCAAATTATCTACGCTTCCAGCATGCAAGCATAACGTTTTGATAGGAGATGCATTATCGTGATCTTTCCATATTCCCCATGATCATTTCCTTGTAATGCATCTAACTACTATTGTTCAAAAATCAATGAAGACACTGAGTTTATTGCAGGGAATTGTTATATTATGAGAAACATCAAGGACTGGTAATAAGAAGCTTCCTTTTTAATTTTTTCCAGCCCAGATGGGAAATTCCTCGTGTTTTTATCTGCAGCAAGTTCTGTAGATTCTGGTTCACATTGTGGTACAAATTCCCTCCATAGAATCGATTGGCCGACTGATGGAAAGCCAAGCCCATCTGCAAAAATTATTGATGTGGTGAGCTCATCGTTTGATATCTAATCAATCTGGCAATGCTGAACCGGCACTGATTCATAAGAATTTATACTCAAAAAACCGTTGCTTCCTTCTCATGCTCTAAGTTATTGACTTTAATTCTTATGTGACTGCATGGCTAAGTTTTCTCATCATTGCAATAATTGAATAATTACAGACTTTTTTATCATTCAAATTGAACTTCCCTCTAGAACTAGAAGAGGCAGAAACCTGTTTCAAAAGTAAATCTATTAAGGCATTCAGCTCTGTCTACCCCATTGGTATGTGTGGATAGAGAGACTGCTCAGTAATGCATAACTAAGTTTTCTCCTTACATTTCAAATTTTCAATTTATATGTGTAGACAGTAGAAGGCCAATTCAACCATAAGTTGATAGTTGAAGGTCCAATATTAATTTTATACTCTAACACGCCTCCTCACGTGCAAGCTCATTATTGCTTTGCACATGGCTCATGCAAACGTTTTCTTTCCATCTTGGCTTTAATATTATTTGATCAGGGTGGTGGCAGAACTGAAACTCGTGACTGTTAGGTCAACAAGACTATGATACCATGTAGAGGACCAACTCAACTAAAAGTTTAAGCTAATAGTTGAAGGCTCAATATTATACTCTTAACAATATGCATTACTGAGATGTCATGCATGCCCTTTATCCTCCTAAAAGTCCATTATCACATATCATCCCACCAGTATATTTTGGAAGATATATGGTAATTTGATGAACTGTTTATTCATACAAAAGTAGAAGAGATAGAACATGTCAATTATAATCTTCATGTTATAGGCACATATTGTTGTCTCATTTTGTATTACATATTTAGGTTCCTGTTGTGATGTGTGCTGAGGATGGTGGATTCCCTGGACTATACTGTTCAAGTTTCCTCAGTAGTCCATGGCTTTCTGATAGATGTACCATGATTATACCTTCCATTTGGGGCAGTACTCAAGTACTTCTTTCTGTGAATGCGTTGAGGTACTTATTTTCATATTTATTTATTTATCGGTTCTTAATTTTTTTTTGTATGTATTAATACTCACTTTTGTATTTGTTTGTCTCAAAATGTATGTTTACTACAAAAAGTTCAAAGTGGTTGCTCTTTAACTTCCCCATGCAGTACTTGATGCTAAATTTAAGAAATGGATTATATAGCAACCATTTAGACGAGTTTGAGAAAAATGACTTAATAAGTTGAGATGTCAGTTCATTAATTGACTTTTCCTTGAAATATCGTGCCTTTCCAAATTATGTTAGAGTGTAAAGTACAAACTAGGGCACTCATTTTGGAGAGGGGGTCGTATGTTGAGTTTTAATACTTATATATATATATATATTTATAGTGCATTAAGAACTTCATAATGTTGTATGTGTAATTGACTCATTATATTCTTATCTCTGTGCAGTGGGGATGTATCATGTATCAGCCCAACTGATTCGAACTATTCATGGAATGTTCTTGCCCTAGATGGCGACAATATCATTGCTGGTATCATACGAATGCCAACACTTCATTATTACCTTATCTTTTAAAGCGATACCAATTATAACGAGTTTTTGTCATTTTCTATTTGAAGTATCGAGCAGTCCAATAAGTGTTCCTGAAATCAAGTATGGATATTTGGTTAAGAAAGCAACTACAGGTGCTGCATGGAGTTGGTTAGATGTTTCAAGCCCCATCAGATGCTCCAAGCAGGTTTTTATTTTTTCTTATTATGTGGTAAGATGGACTTTCCCGAAGAAGTATATTAACTGTGCTTCTTTCTTGTTACAGGTAACATCTTTGCTCGCATCTCTTCAATTCAATGTTATGAAGATTCCAATCAAGAATGTCTCTGCTAGCCTAACAGAAGGTAGTATATAGTAGTTTGCGTTCACATTAGACCAACTTTTCAATACTGAATGCTATGGCTGAACTGAAAAATGCATAAATATCAACAAAAATGAAAACAATTTTTTTTTTCACTTACTGAAATAGAAATTGTCATTCCTGAAAGAAGCTGTCTAGGTTGGTTAACATTACCTGTGAAATACCAAATTCCAGCTAGCTTCTAGTACAAAATAGAAAAAAGTGAATATACCTGAGGTAACTTTTCTTAACAAAATAGTACATCCTCTGTCCCAAAATGAGTCTCCTGTTTCTCTTTAAATTGTATTCCAAGAGTTCTCTTTCCCTTTTTTAGAAAATTAGTTATGCATGAATTGTCAATACCATAAAATAAGTTAGTATCCCTTAAATTTGTTATAACACATTATCATAATGATACAAGAGTAAATATACTACACTAACTAACTTCTTAATTTTTCTCAAAATGGAAACAAGAACACTCATTTTGGTACGGAGGGAATATTTATTTTACTTTACTTTTGTAACTTGCTATATTTGTAGTTCTTTTAGATTTGCCTAAAGAAGAGTGGAATGTCATAATTTGTACCTTTTCTTGGAAGATGTGGGTTTCAGCGAGTCGTGCATATTTGATATATTCCAGGGGCTAAGAAACCTTTTGAAGCTATATTTGTGTCTTACAAGTCCAAGGGTGATGCTTGTGATCCACTAATTGTCATGCTTCACGGAGGTCCACATTCTGTCTCTGTATCAAGCTTTTCAAAGTCCCTAGCGTTTCTCTGTTCAATTGGATACAGCTTGCTTATTGTGAATTACAGGTAACTTAGTTCTTTTTCTTTCGAGTTAAAAAATAATTAATTTTCTGTTATTCTATTAATTTCTTAAGGATCATATAAAGGCTAGAATTTCATAACAATAAATGTGAAACTTCATTGAATTATAGTCTACTTCAGTTAGCAGACATTGAAAACCTCTAAACTCTCTCTCTCTCCCTCTCAAGATGAGATTACTTGCCTGTCCAAGAGACTAAATGCAATACCCAATTGGACAAATGCGAATGAATTTTTCCTACATATATAATAAATAAAAACTGCGGGAGCAGCATATGATATTTGGAATGCTATATTTGCCTCAATAGCAACCCCCTATTTGAGTAGGCTCTAAATCTGTTAATAGTGTCCGAGTTCATTCGCACCCCTGAGATAATATTGTAAGTCATGATATGGTTATATTGACATCATTATTTAGTGAAATAACGATTCTCCTCATGAAAGTTTGGTCTAATAAGATCTTAATGTTGATTACCATGTGATGTGCACACCTCTGATTGTCAGTGAAAAGAAGAGTGTTAGGGCATGTGAGTTTTTCATTACTGTTTAATCTATAGCTTCAGCATTGGACTTTAATTCTTCGATTTCAGTAGATTTTGTCTTAATGTGTGTTAAAGTGGTGAATTAAAGAGTCCCCATTAGAAGTGGATTAAATGGATGAGATCGATACATGTAAAGGTTGTAATAAGATTGATAATTAAGTAATGAAAGCTCAAGCCTTTGTATGTAACCCAATATCACATTATTTGAAATTTAACATGGTATCAAAGCAAGTTTTGATATGAGCTTTGGCCCATTTGTGTTGCCTTTTCCTATGGTCTCCGATCCAATTGTAGAAGAAATTGTCTGCAGTGGCACATGTGTAAAAGAAAAATGCCTACACGTTAAGGAGAGTGTTGATCTAGAGAGGCCCCAAGTTGTGCACCTGTCGATCCCACGTTAAAAAGAAAAATGTGAGTCTCGCATGTGAGAGTTTAAGTGGCGAATTAAAACCCCCACATTGGAAAAGGATTAAACAAATAAACTGCATATAAATGTTGAAGCCAAGCCCTAATAACCAGGTTGATCCTTTAAGAAGTGGAAGCTCAAGCCTTTGTATGTAGCCCAATATCAAATTATTTTAAATATAAAAATATGTCCTTTAGATTCAACTTTTAGAGGTATGGTTAATTTGAATAAGCAAAAAGTAGATCTTTCTGTTTGATTTTCTTTCAGTGGTTACTGGTTCTGATGGTTTCTATGAATCACAGGAAATTTTTTTAGAAGTCCTGTCTGCAGATTTTGTCAAGTATTGGTCAACCAATAGCTAAATTAACTTTCACTTATTGCTTCTTCTAACCTGATTACTTATGCTAGAGGTTCCTTGGGGTTCGGTGAGGAGGCATTACAATCGCTTCCTGGAAAAATTGGCTCTCAGGTGCTAATTGTCATTTTAGTTTAATATTCATGCTTAGATTCTCAATCTTTTCCAGTAAACATTATGTATTTGCCATAATATTTCAATAGTGTGATCTGGGGATCTCGTTGAGATTTTTATCTGTTTTACTTATGGACAGGATGTTGATGATGTACTAACAGCTATAGATCATGTCATTGACATGGGACTCGCTGACCCATCTAAAATATCTGTGCTTGGTGGTTCCCATGGTGGCTTCTTAACAGCACACTTAATTGGTCAGGTGTGGAACATTTTAAACCTGTTTTTTTTTTTTTTTAATAAATTTGATTCCAAGCAATTTCTGTCTCAAATAAATTGGGGAAGAGTTCTTGTTTCCATTCTCTGAACGGACCTCAGCCTTAATTTACTGCATGTTTTCTTCTGTTTCATTTCTGACATGCACACACTTACAGTTTTCTACATGCTGCAGGCACCTGATAAGTTTGTTGCAGCAGCTGCGAGAAATCCTGTTTGTAATATTTCATCAATGGTTGGTATTAGTGATATACCTGATTGGTGCTTTTTTGAGGCTTATGGAACCGAGGGGAAAAAGAAATACACAGAAGCCCCTTCCGCTGAACATCTTGCAATGTTTCACAAAATCTCGGCCATTGCACACCTGTCAAAGGTATGCTCATACAAACTTACTTTGTATTGCTATGAAGCCATGGATAGTCTAATGGTGTTCTTAACAGAAGTTTATCAGGGTACAAAAGAGATTTTACACTCTTCATGTTCTGGACAGCTAGACAAGAGAAGATTGAATTTTATGCTCTTTATGAGCCATAATCCACAAATATAATGGTGTTGCGATGCAGGCTTTTATCATTTTACCAAAAGCCTAAAACCCTTACCTCTTAATTTACCTGTAATATACTCCAGTGTCTGGATAATACCTGAGTTGAGCCTGCTAATGAAAATATATAAGTATGTTGTGCTGAATTTCTTGTATTGATTAATTTTGCAGGTAAAAACGCCAACACTATTTCTGTTAGGCGCTAAGGATCTTCGTGTTCCAGTTTCTAATGGATTGCAGGTAAGAACTTGTGAGGCATACTTAATTTTTTGATGCATTGATGGTTAATGGATTGTATTTGTACTGACGTGAATGTTTTGATGTCTAGTACGCACGGGCATTAAAGAATAAAGGAGTCGAGGTCAAGATCATTGTTTTCCCCCATGATGTCCACGGGATTGAGAGGTAAGTGTGTCATTTAAGCAATTCAGCGACTAGTCTGCAATGCATAACCGAGCTAGAAGTTGACGAGGCATTCACACTTAATACTGATATCTGATGCACATGATCCCGTCTTTCTTTTGCAGACCACAATCTGACTTTGAAAGCTTTCTCAACATTGGGGTGTGGTTCAAGAAGTACTGTAAATGAGCGTCAAGCATGCAGTTGGATCAGTGTGATTGATGTGGCAGTGGCTCTAGTAAGAATTAAAGGGAAGCAAGCTGATATGCTGTTGATTTGAGTAGAGATGGTTCTTGAGATTGACTTGATGATGTGTTCATTAACTGTTTGTGAATTAATAAAAAGAGTTGTTATCTTGCACAATAAAGTGATGATTTTAGCGAGCGTCAATCTCCCCTGTTCATATAATCACACCAGGTTTGTTTAAGAGATTTAGAATAAAAAGGATAAACAAACTGGGAATACGAAATTACACTAAACTTATGATGGTATTTTTCTTAATTTTGCAAAGTATTTATTTATTTATTAGCAAGCATATGATACCGAAACTCGATATTGAGGTCTCAAGAGATCAAGTGAAATAAGCAATCTGACCTATTGAGTGTTAGTTAATTTTACAAAGTATAATACATTGTTTAAGTGTCTTAACTTTATAAAAATTAATTAATTCATAAATTTTAAATATTTTGAATAAAATACTTTCTATCATTTAGTTGTCAATTTTGTGTTTTTTTTTAACCATGAAAGAATTACCTTTATTAAAGACTGTTTAACGGTACAAAATGGTGCAGAAGCTAGGAGAACCTGTACGAATAGAACCAAAACTAGAGAACCCTATCCTAAACGAGACACAAGTTGTAAACTGATACTAGGCGTCCAAAACAAAATCAACCCGAACGGGTGTTACCCAGATCTGCAAGCCAAGGGCAATAGGCAAGCCCTCCCCCCAACTTGTGTTACTAATGTCGAACGATACAGAACTTACTGAATTATACCGTAAAATTCAAACTACCCCGTAACCTAATTCTACCACAGAAGCCGTCTATTCACGCCGAACCAGTACCTATCCTGGCTAGCCTGTGACCTGGTCCCATCACGGGAGCCACCGCGAACTATCCCTGGACTGAATTCTGTCATGGCCACAATTGCACCAACTGTTACCTGCGCAACTGCCTTCCGCCGCTACCAACGCTTACGCACAAAACTCTTAAGCACAAACACCACCTCGAATCCGCCGCACAAACCCTAACCCTAGGGTAATCACACAACTCTCAATTGAGAGGACACGACCTTCGATTAGCTAGGAGTCCACATTTTGCCGGAAATTCCAGAAACCCCTTGCCATTGCTCGCCAAAGGCTTGCCGTCCATCGCCTCCTTCACCTCCGATCTTACCCCTGCTCTGCTACCGTCCGATCTCAGCCGCTGCACAGAGAGCCGGAGCTCGCCGCTGAAACCGTCTGCGCCGCACACGCAGTCACAAAACCCTAACACCAGCTACTTCGTTGGAGTTCTCTCCGTTCACGATCGACCTCTGCCACTGTCCTGCTTCCGTCCGATCTCAACCGTTGCACAGAACAACCAGAACTCGCCACTTAATCTGTTCGCGCCGCGCACGCCGTCACAAACCCTAGTACTAGCTACTCAAACCCTACCCAAAGAGAAAACTCACAAAAAGAGCCAGACCACCCGGAAAATCTTGGTAAAACGTAAAGTACGGCAGCGACGGAGGATATACAAAAACCCTAAACCTCCACTCTGTCCGACTCTCAAACACAGCAACACCCAGACCGCTTCACTTCCTCTGTCTTCTCTTCTTCCTCTGCTAGATTCCTTCAAACTTCACTTGCCCGCATGATCTTGTCACCTAAATGGTTGTATTGTAAACGAAGTTCACCACCATGGTTGCGCCTCCAACAGGAGCCGTCGCACCCGCGTCTCGTAACCGCCGCAGTCGCACACCAGAGCCGTCGTAGTCGCGTGCCGGAGCCGGGAGCCGATTCCAAACCGAATGGCTCCGTATTTCGCAGGTACTCACCCCAAATTAAAGCGCCGGTGCCTCCTAGGCCCAAGGTAAACGGTTCGGTCGGAAAGGGGCAAGCGAGATGGGCGGGTTATGGTGGATCCATTCCCGCCATATTGCAGGCTTTGGATAGTGTTAAGGATTTGGATGAAGCGTTGAGGCCATGGGAAGAGAAGCTGAACAAGAAGGAGAGGAGTATTATCTTGAAGGAGCAGACGAATTGGGAAAGAGCTCTGGTGATTTTTGAGTGGTTTAAGAGGAAAGGTTGTTATGGATTGGATGTGATTCATTACAATATTATGTTTAGGGTTCTTGGGAGAGCAAAGAAGTGGAATCATGTAGAGATTTTGTGGGATGAGATGATAGCTCGAGGGGTTGCGCCTATTAGTTCTACTTATGGGACACTCATTGACCTTTATACCAAAGGCGGGCGCAAGGAAGAGGCGCTTCTTTGGCTCGAAAAGATGAACAAACAGGGGGTAGAGCCGGATGAGGTGACAATGGGGAATGTGGTGCAGCTCTACAAGAAGTTGGGAGAATTTGAAAAGGCCGATGAGTTGTTCAAGAAATGGTCATCTGGTGAATCTACAACTGGTGCTCAAGTATGTTTTGGCTCCCATTTGTATAGTACACTGATTGACACATACGGGAAGGCTGGGAAACTCGAAGAAGCATCCAAGACTTTTGAGCGGATGCTTAGAGAAGGGGTCGTGCCAACCACGGTGACTTTTAATACAATGATTCACATCTGCGGAACACATGGCCGTCTAGATGAAGTGACTCAGCTGATGCAGAAGATGGAGAAGTTTGGTTGCCCGCCCGACACCAGAACATATAATATTCTTGTGTTCCTTTATGCTAAGCATGATAACATAAACATGGCTATAAGCTACTTTAGAAAGATGAAGGAGGATAAGGTAGAGCCAGATCCTGTGAGCTACCGCACCGTCTTGTATGCATTGTCAATAAGGCAAATGGTTGGTGAGGCTGAAGATCTGGTAGCAGAAATGGATGAAAAGGGTTTTCAAATTGATGAGCACACCCAAACGGCTCTCACTAGAATGTACATAGAAGCTGGCATGCTCGAGAAGTCATGGTTATGGTTCGGGAGGTTTCATCTTGCAGGGAATATGAGTTCTGAGTGCTACTCTGCCATCATTGATGCATATGGAGAGCATGGTCATATTTCAGAAGCTGAAAAAGTTTTCACATGTGGCCAGAAAGGGAAGAGGCTTAGTGTGCTCGTGTACAATGTGATGCTCAAATCTTATGGGATAGTAAACGATTGTGAGAAGGCTCGCCAGTTATTTGATAGTATGGGCAATCAAGGAGTTACTCCGGACAAAAGCAGCTATGATTCTTTAATGAAAATTTTGGTGAGTTCTGACTTGCCACACATAGCAACACCCTATTTGAGAGAGATGCAAGAAGCAGGATTAGTTAGTGATTGTTTTCAATATTGTGCTTTGATCAAAAGCTTTGTGAAATTAGGCCAGTTGGAAATGGTGGAACAACTGTACAAGGAGATGATTAGACATGGTGTTCGGCCTGATATTGTTCTCTATGGTGTTCTGATTAATGCTTATGCTGATGCTGGAAATGTTACTGAAGCTATTGGTTATGTTCGTGCAATGGAAAGTGCCGGTTTGCCTCGTAATACTGTCATTTACAATTCCTTGATCAAGATATATACCAGATTTGGCTACCTAAAAGAAGCACAGAAAATCTATAAATTGCTCATGTCATCAGAGGTGGGGCCTAGTATTTATTGTTCGAATTGCATGATTGATCTCTACAGTGGGCGGTTTTTGGTTAAAGAAGCGAAAGAGGTTTTTGAGTACTTGAAGAAAAAGGGGGAAGCGAATGAGTTTTCCTATGCAATGATGTTACGCATGTACAAGAAAATGGGGAAGTTTAAGGAAGCCATCCATATTGCACATGAGATGAGACAACTAGGTCTTCTAAGTGATTTGTTTAGTTATAATAATATAATTGGGCTATATGCATCTGTTGGGAGATTCAAGGAGGTAGTTGGAACTTTTAGGGGGATGATAGAAGCTTCCATTAAACCAGATGTTCATACATTCAAGTCGCTGGGAGTTGTTCTGGTGAAGTCAGGAGTGCCAAAGGAGGCTATTGTAAATCTGAAAATAGCATGGAAGAGGGATGCCCGGAGTGGTCTACAGGCGTGGATGTCAACTATCTCTTCATTAGGTTTGGAAGAGGACGACTATGCTCAGAGAACATAGGTAGAAGGGCTCTGCGCACATGTATAGAACTGAATGTCCTGGCTCTGAGAAGTTATCGTAAGCTGTAAAATCTTAAGTTAGAGTGACATAAATTACTGTACTATATTATGCCATATGTTGTTCATATTCCTTCCTGGCTTAATGTACCGTAGATTGTAATATGATGTTGGGTGACTTCCCTCGATATATGAAAAATCTTATTCTAGGACTTGTAATATTTGATTCAGCTTCCACGATTCATTGCAGGATTTCCTAGATATTGAAAATGAATGTATTTCTTTTCAAGAGCATATAGAACTGAAAGTAAGTGATTTATTTTGGTAGAAGTAGAAAATTGTTGATATTGCTGCTGTTTGTGCTTTCTCTACTTGGTAATTAAGCATATGAAAATTTGAAAACTAGCTGTAATGTTAAATTGGCATGTGCTGTGGGGTTTTGGGAAAAGATTTGCATAATGATCTTGAATGTTGTTTCAATATTTGGATTAGTGTAACTTTAGAACTGTACTGGTTCTACAATACAACATCTGCAATTGCTCAATAGATAGAGATAGAGGTACTCTCATGGATCTTCTCAAATACTACTGTGCACAGCTACTGGTGATTATTAGCCAGTAAAATGCTTGATTGTGCTTAATGAGCAACAAAATTTCAGATTAGCCAACACCACCAACATGAACACTTCCACTGTAGAATAGCACCAATTATTCCACCACATCAATTTCTGATGTATTATCATTCAGCTAGGAATACAAACTTATCTTTTAGTTTTACAAAGAAAAGTGATGATTGCGGCTGCATTATTTTATGTTCCAGCCTCTATAGAAACACAATGAGCACATTAGCTTTATCTTACCTTTGCTTTTCTTGCAAGTTTCAGTTGAGAGACTCTTGGTTGTCTGCAACAGCAACTGCAACTGCAACTGCAATTATGGAAGTGAAACTATTCTGAACCTTAGTTTTTGCTGTAACATATCAAAGAAAATGAATCTAATTTCTAATAGTAGCAAGGGATCATTAACTATATTATTCTTCAGTGTATGCCTTATGGCATCAATTATAATAATAAAATCTTCATTGGAGGCTATATATAATTTGGCTATGCTCATTTTGTCATCAGCTAATGAGAAAGATTCCTTCTTAATTTTCCGGTTGTTTATCAACTAACCTGAGTTCATAAACGTGGCTCGAGGGAAGATGCGCGAGTTTATTGTATTTAATTCTGCATATTACTACCTACTCTCGCATATATAATTATGTATTATCGATTTGTACTCTCCAAATGCAGGTAAGTTTACAATAAATATGCAAGAAAAGCTTTTAACTTACCTTTCCATGCTTCCTTCATCCTTTTAGAAATGGAGTGTCAAAGCCACCTTGGTCCACTTGCTAAAAAGGAATGGCTGAAACTGAAAGTAGCCAAAGTAGAAAACAATTATATAGAAATGGGCTCCATTATAGCAGATTTTTTCATTCATTTGCAAAAGAACAAAACAGCAAGAAACCATGGTGTCAAGCTTAAGCATGCCTGTTATTCATTAATAAGTTAATGGAATACATTCTCATATTGTTGGAGTACAAGCACATGAGAGAAAACCATAAACTTCTAACCAACTGAACCCACTAAAAGAAAAAGAGTTGATGTACAAAATGCTATCTATTTCCCAACCATGTGTGTCAAAGAAAGAAGGCAAAAATCACAATTAACCTAACTACACAACTATGCCCATAAATCATCATAATGTACATGATCAATCCATGTCCTCAATCAATCAGAGAATAACACAGAGTAATTACTTGTGTTATGCCCATCAGAAGAGCAAACAGGATCATCTGTAACACCTCCAAATCCGTCACTCGTTGTTTCTGAATCCCGATCATCTTCTTCAGTTCACCAGAAAATACACAGGGGTCACCACTGCACCACCACACCTCCCGGATTGTTGAATCCTCAAATGGCATCATTGTGCCACGAAAGAGCAATGTCTTCAAGCCCGGCTTTCATGTCTCCCCAGTGAAGCTCCTCGAAATCCATCCCACCATCAACCACCTTCACTTCCACCAGCAACAACGATGGTGCTACCTCCAATACCTCAACAATCAGCACCAATTTTCCCTTCCCTAGCCCTATAGTCCCACCCTTCCCTTCCTCCACTCTATACCCCAATTTCCCACCAGTTTCCTTAACCTTCCCCAAAACATTCCCCACCGGAGCCATGGAGGTAAATCTCTTCTCCTTCTTGTTCGAACCCTCGAAAAGGCCGGACAAATCCAGCCCCGAGGACAGCGAAATGATGTCAAATGCATTCATTACCGGAGCCATACCCGAAGCAATATCGAATTTAGAACTTTTGGCTGCTACTATTTCTGATTCAAGCAAGCTACGTTGTGGTGTCAATTTTAGTGACTTCTTGAACCAAGTGGTTCCCATTAGGGTTTCTATGCTCATTCTTGAATTGGGATTCGGATCAAGAAGCTTGTATATCAGATTCCGAGCGGACTTAGGGATACAATCCGGGAATTCGTAATCCCTGCGGTGGATTTTCTTATACATGGTGGCCAGATTGCTATCATCGAATGGAAGAGAACCTCCAAGCAACACAAACAGCATGACTCCACAAGACCAAGCGTCGGCCTTGGAACCGTCGTAGCCGCCGCGGCGGCAGGCAACCTCCGGCGCCGTGTACGCAGGCGTCCCGCAGGAAGTGTGGAGCAGCCCGTTCTTCAGCTGCTCCGGAAGCGCAGAGAGCCCAAAATCGGAGACCTTGAGGTTACCGTCCTTGTCGAGGAGGAGATTCTGGGGTTCGACGTCGCGGTGGGCGACGCCGTTCTCGTGGCAGAAATGGAGAGCGGAGACCAATTGCTGAAAGTATCGGCGGGCGACCGGCTCGGCGAGGAGGCGGAGGCGGCGGAGCTTGGCGAAGAGCTCGCCGCCGGAGGCGAATTCCATGACGAGGTAGATCTTGGACTTGGTGGCCATGACCTCGTGGATTTTGAGGATGTTGGGGTGGTTGTGGAGGCGGCGCATGGCGGCTACCTCGCCGATGATGCGAGGCTCCATGGCGGCATCGGTGTTGGATTTGTGAATGAGCTTAACAGCGACGTGGGAGTTGTCGGCGAGGGAGCGAGCCTCGTAGACCTTGGCGAAACTGCCGCGGCCGAGGAGGCGGCCGAGCTGGTACCTGCCGAGCAGATTGGCGGCGTCAGAGGAGGATCGCCGGAGCTGCGGCGGGGGGGGGGGGGACCCCGGGTCCCTCGCTCCCCGCGGGGGGAA
>JAYMTA010001780.1:0-18711 GCA_036897625.1 Pelargonium cotyledonis
CATGGGCGCGGTGGGTGTCAGGGGCGGGATCTGCGGGGGTTTGAGCAACAGCCGAAACTGGTACGTAGTGGTTGGCCAGAACAGTGGCCTGGCCGACGGTCGGAGCTGCGACGACGGCCTGACCGGCGGTCGAAACTGAAACAGAGGCTGGAACAGGGGCAAGCATCTGTTCTATTGCAGGGACGAC
This sequence comes from Pelargonium cotyledonis, assembly GCA_036897625.1. Lineage (NCBI taxonomy): Eukaryota > Viridiplantae > Streptophyta > Magnoliopsida > Geraniales > Geraniaceae > Pelargonium > Pelargonium cotyledonis. The sequence continues at coordinate 188 of JAYMTA010001780.1, forward strand.
GAAGGCAACTGGTGTAGGACCAGAACCGGGACGAAACGGAGGCGGGGGCGAGACTGGTTTTGCCGGCGCCGAGGGCGGGGTCTATGTTGAGATCGGTCGGCTCTATTGAGGGCGGTTGGAATCGCTAGGGCAGATGCGGAAGGGACAAGGGAGTCGGGGGAAGAAGAAGAGGCAGGGTCCGACGGCCGAGCCGCCGGATATAGTCCGTTCCGCCGCCGCCAGATGCAGCGAGGAACCTCTGTTACTGCTCAGATCAGAGAGAATAAGATGAGTAACGCAAGGGTTACATGTTATAATTTATAAGTTAAATTTGATTAATTGGCATTTGCATATGAAATTAAATGGTTTCCACTAAAAATTTCTTAAACTTTTGCAATTTTATGCAAGGGAAAGAATCGTGTAAATCGGAATGAACTTTTGATTTTCATAATGAACAATAACTATTAAGATTAGTACATTAACTTTGGCCAAATTCGTACCAGTACTATTGATGAGCCATGGGTGTCTATTATTCCCAAGTCCTTGGAGCCAATTACGGTGGCAATCGTGACATGGAAGAGTTAGAGAATATTCTATCGGTTCTAAAACGAAAGAGGGGAGTGGGAGAGGAGGCAACGGAGAGTGTTTCGATGAATGGATAATCGGCATCTTTGACAAATCAAGCCCCCCAAATCAATGAGTCTTTTAGCTTGGAACTGTAGTGGGATGTAGGATGGGGAACCCACGAACAGTTCAGGCACTGTGCCACTTAGTGCAGGATAAAGAAAAACCCGATTTGGTTTTTCTTGATGGAAACCAAGCATTCTCGTAAGGGGTTGGAGACTCCAAAAAAGGCTTGGTATGAGAGGGTGTTTTTCACTTGACTGTGTAGGGAGAAGCGACGGTTTGACTTTTTAATTTTTTGGGCCGATCGGGTCCAAGTATCTCTACGGGGTTGTTCTACATCCTATATTGATGTGTCGGGTCCAAGTATCTCTACAGGACTTGCTGGTGATCCGTATTAGGTTTGGGTTTGCGTGGGAGATTACAATGATATTTTGTACTCCTCAGAAAAGAAAGGTGGCATCCCGCAACCTTCAAATCTTATGGCGGGGTTCGCTAATGCTCTAAATGATGCTGAGCTTTTTGATATTGGGTATGAGGGTTATCGATTTACGTAGCGAAGTGGTAGTGATGCGAATAGTCAAGTGGAAGAGCGTCAAAGTGGCCGGCATGGAAGAGTGGTGGTCTCGATTCAATAATTGGAGGGTACGTCACCTCACGTTCTCGACTTATGACCATTGTCCCCTATTGCTTTGCCTGGGTAATGATGATAGTAGTAATCGTGCTCGCCGTTTTAAATTTGAATTTTTTTTGACTTGGTATGAATGGTTGGTACTTCTCTTATGGAAAAAGTTAACAACTATTATGCCACGCTGGAATCATAGGGTCGTAAAGCTTCGAACAATTTAAATAAAGATGTCCATCGTACAGGAAAGCTTCTTGAAATAGTCAGTTCGCGATCCAGTTGTAGTAGTCATCTTCGGATTGAGGAAATTCGTATTGAGTATTTAAAATTGTTGAAAAGTCAGAAGATTTATTGGAAACAACGGACAAAATCCTTGTGGCTCGCGGAAGGCGATGAAAACACGAAGCATTTTCATCGAGCTACCTCAGCTCGTCGTCTCCCGAATACTATATTAAGGTTGCCAGATGGCTCAGGTTGCTGGGTAGAGGGTTGGTCGGTGATTGGGGGAGTTATTGATATCTTTTTATAAAGATCAATTTGGGTCGAGGGGTGTCCGAAATACGCAGCTTTTGGATTCAGTTCACTCCAGGGTTACTACTGAGCATAATGAGGTTTTGCTAGCAAGGTTCGATCTGGACGAAGTCAAGCAAGATGTGGACTCCATGCATCCGAACAAGGCTCGGGGTCTGGATGACGCCCTTAACCTAGTTTTCTTCCAAAAGTTTTGGCACTTGGTGGGTAAGGATGTTACTGAAGCTTGTTCAGAAATCTTCCGATGAGGCAGTATTCCGAGTTCACTAAATGAATCTAATTTAGTCATGATCTCGAAGAAGTCAGTTCCTAGCTCTGTGAGCCATCTTAACCCTATAGCATTATGTAACGTCTTATACAAGATTGTGACGAAAGTGCCAGCCAGCCGTCTTAAGCCGATTTTGCATAGTATCATATAAGAGCCTTAAAGTGCACTTATTCCGTGCCTTTTAAATTAAGACAATATTTGTAGTCTTAATGAGCTCTTCCATTTTATTCGACATAAATCAGTTGGCAAGGCCGTTCGGGGTGTTGTCAAATTAGACATGGCCAAAGCTTATGACAGCGTGGAGTGGACATTTTTTGAAAAAAAAATATGCTCAAGCTCGGCTTTGAAGATATATGGGTTTCCCTGATTATGAGTTGTGTTCGTACAATTAGCTTTCGGGTTAAGTTAGAAGCGGTTTATCAAAGATATTTTGGGTTGGAAAGGGGTATTAGACAAATCGATCCAATCTCGCCTTACCTATTCATTTTGGTAGCAAAAGGGTTGTCAGCTCTCCTTTGGGATAGTGAGCGTTGAGGTTTTATTCATGGTTGCTGAGTAGCTCAGGATGCTCCGAGTGTTTCTAACTTATTCTTTGCAGACGATATACTCTCATATTTTTCAACAACATAAGAAGAAGTGGGGGATGTTAAGCACTTCTTGGACTAATATGAAAGCGGTTCCAGCTAGAAAATAAATTACCATAAGCCTTCTATGATGTTCAGTGCTAACATTCCTCAAGCAACTTGTCAAACAGGTGGGGTCAGATACTACAACATAGGGTCAATGGTTGCAGTTATAAAATGCAACTTAAGGAGCCATGAATGTTACATTTATACGGTAGCCCATTCCGCAGTATCAGCCCACATGGCTAATGTTATGGGCTGCGGTTATGAGCTTTTTACAATCATTTTTGAAACTGCAACTAAAGATTTCTACTACTATATTTGGGCTTAAAGATTGCAGTATTAAACTGTTGGGTTTTGAATTTATTTCAAGAAAAATGTATCACAGAGGTCCCTAAACTATCCAATTTGTTCTGCTGGAATCCTTAAACTTTCGTCTGTTCCGCTCAGGTCTAGAAATACGTTTTTTTTTGTCTCGCGAAAGACATTCCGTTAAGTAATTAACGGAATCCGTTAAAAACGACTAACGGTGTTAAAATTAAATTTAAAAACAAGTTCTAAAACATGAATTTACTATTTTGCCCTTATTAAGTCTTATCTCTCTCCTCTCTCCTCTCTCCTCTCTCTACTATAAAAAAAAAACACCTATGAATTTTCCGGCAACTATCATGAGTTTTCCGGCGACATCTATGAGTTTTCCGGTAACTATCATGAGTTTTCTGGTGACTAGCATGAATTTTCCGGCAACATCTAATATTCCAACTAAATTTCATAACAATTTTCAACCAAAAATTCAAAAACTAAAATCCAAAATTTTAATGAATTCACTGCCATCACCGATACTCTCAACTCTCTCTCTCTCTTGAACACGTCAAAATCAACATCGCAATGTCGAGGTCTAGCTCAGAATCCGGCCAGATTTGCAGAGAAGCTTCGGCTCCCTCTCTCTCTCTCTCTCTCTCTCTCTTTCTTCGTTTGCCCTCACGCCGGCAACTGCCCACTAAGAAGACGACCCCGAGTGCCTCGCCGGAAAAGTGACCCCGGCGGAGTCCACGGCGTCCAGATTTGTCCTCTCCCTCCTTCGCCTTCTTCTCCGGCGTCCAGATCTGCCCTCACCGCCGTCGTCTCTGCAATTTCAACAAAAGTAGAAGCCAAAAGCATGAGCTCGTACATAAAACAACTCAGAGCACGCATGTTAGTCCGTACCTTGGTGCTCGGTTTTGACGTCGGAATCGAAGTCGGGGAGGTCAGAGTTGGGGTCGATCGCCGACTAGAGGTCGGCGGTGTCAAGCGCCGGCGGCTTTTGAGGGGGACGAAATTAGAAATGATTGCACCACGCATGTGGGAGGGAGGTGGAGTGGGAATGGAGGTGGAGGAGAGCCAACAAGAAGAAGAAGAACAGATTCTAATTTCTTTTTTTTTTAATTATTTTTTTAATCATTAATAATGTTTTAAGGGTAAAATAGTAATTTTAAGTTTTAAAAAAGAGTTTTTAAATTTAAACTTAACACCGTCAGTCATTTTTTATGGATTCCGTTAGTGAGTTAACGGAATGTCCTTCGCGAGAACACAAAAAAAACATGTTTCTGAACCCGAGCGGAACAGATGAAAGTTTAAGGACCCCAATGGAACAAATTGGATAATTTAGGGACATCCGAGTTACATTTTCCTTATTTCAATTTAAAACTGCAACCAAAGGCATCTACATTTCAAAAGTACAAATAATTAAATAATATGAATTAAGCATGTCCAAAATTCTTGCCAGTTCTTTCACATATGACATGACAAATCTACATAAATATATTCATCTCATTAACTAATAGTAATAACTAATGCATTTAGCTATGACATTCACTATTATATATATGATTTATTACAATAGATAAAGACTACTCCTCTAAACAAAAGATCAATTCCTTTAGCTAATATGTGCTTCAAGAATTCGAAAGGTCAAAGTCATATTTTTTTCCTCTATAAATTGCAATGTTTTTCATACTATTTTATTCATTGATTTATGATTTTTAGCTAAAAGCATCCAAGATTGAAATGATATATTAGATATCTCAGTTTGTTTCTTATGTCTCACTTTTTTTTTTCCTTTGAAGTTTTAGGTTACACATCTCATGTATATGAAATGCGTTAAGTGATGTTTGAAGGCGGATATATGATTCTAAAAATCATTGTATTGCATTCTTTTAATTTTTCTTTTCTTTTCTTATTATTCAACGTTTTTAAATTTTAGCTAACAACATCATAGAATCATTGGAATAATATATATATATCTCCATTTTTTCTGTGTCTCACTTTTTCTCTTTCAATTTTTAGGTTTCACACTTCATGTACATGAAATGGCTAAAGTCGTATTTCAAGTCAGATTATTTTTTTAGTGTTAGAAATGGAAACAAGATCATATGGTTCAATGGTGTGACATTCTCTTCCACTACTTGAAAATTTGTGGTAGGCTAGGGAAAATTAGAGAGGGAAAAAAAATTCCCCAGCCAAATTTGATTTAGCAGTGGAAAAAATTTCTCTAGCCAAAATAAATTTAGATAGGGAATTAGAGAGGGAAAAATTTTGGCGGGAAATTTTGGCACTGTTTTTTTTCTTTCCCGCTTTTTTAAGCTAGGGAAATTAGCGAGGGATCCCTAGCAAAAAATAAAATTTTGATTTTTCTAGAAAATCCCTAACTAAATAAATTCATTCTCTAATCATTATATTTTTTTTGCTAGGGTTCCCAACCTATTTCCCTCTCTAATTATTAAATTATTTTACTAGTACACATTGTGTAGCTTGCCGCATGTTGTATTTGTTTTTGTTAAAATTTATTCCGTTGGATATGTCTGTTACCACAAATAGATTTTACATGTGAAATTTCACCTCCATCGTCCGAGAATTGGTTCAAATTCAACCTATTTAAAATCGACAGTACACGTTGTTTTTTTTTCACGATCCAACCTATTTAAAATCGACGGTACACGTTATTTAAAATCGAAATGTCCCCAAATTTTGCGCGCGACACTTAAATCATATAATATACACATAGGATTCTCGGAAAAAATTTAAATCAAACCCAAAAATATTAGTGGTCTTTACAACCCTACTTACTACTAAATAGAAACTTTTCTAGCAAAGTATTAGTGCACGTTGTGTAGCCGAATGTCGTATTCGTTGTTGTTAAAATTCATTCCATTGGATATTTCTGTTACCACAAATAGATCATACCTGCCAAATTTCATCTCCATCGGTCGAAAATCGGTCTAAATCCAATATATTTAAAATCGACGGTTCACGTCTTTTTTTACGATCAAAGGTCCGTAACGATGTCGAAACGTCCCCAAATTTTGCGTACTACACTTAAAACATTTAATCTACACATCGGATCCTCGAAAAAAATTTAAATCAAAACCGAAAACATTAGTGGTCTTTACAACCCTACTTACTTCTAGTTGGAAACTATTCTAGCCAAGTACTAGTGCACCTTCTGTAGCCGCATGTCGTATTCGTATTTTTTAAAATCCGTTCCATTAGATATTTTCGTTACCACAAATAGATTATACGTGGAAAATTTCATCTCCATCAGTCGATAATCGGTCTAAATCTAACCTGTTTAAAATCGACGGTCCACGTCATTTTTTTTCACGATCAAAGGTCCAACCCAACTTCCATTGACAACAACTTTGGCCAAGACAACCTCCAACCACTCCTCCACGCATTCGGACGAGCCTCTAATCATCCGTCCACGCATTTGGACAAGCCTCCGGCCCTTCGACCGCTAACAATTCAAGTCGTCCTGGGCGCGTACTTGCACAACTCGTCACTCTGGTCGCACGCGAGCCACCTCAAGTGCTTGGGACCATGTCCCTAGTGACACTGGCTCCCAAGGTCCTAATCGCACGCTCCTAACTCGCGGGACGGCGCGAGGGGCCGGCCTTGTCCACCCGGTGCGCCATGCGCCAATTGGCCAATCAGTCAACTCAAGTCAACCCAAGGATCCAATCCACACAAGTGGGGTCCACTCCACTCTCGACCAATCACGCGATGACATGTGGCGCCCAAGAGGTTACTAGTTTCAATACCCCCTCTTGCAAAGAGAGAGAGAGAGATCTCATTCTCTCATTTTCACTCTCTCTCTATCTTTTTCTCTCTAAAAAGCTCTCTAACTTTCCTTGTGATCTTCGCGAACTTACTCTCACGTCGGAGGCGGTGTCCCGGATCACTACCTCGGGTCATCGTTCTTTGGTGTCTTGGTCCTTGCAGGTGAGAGGTGACAGAAAGACAAGCCACATGGATGATCGAAAGACTTGAGATTTAGAACTTTCTAGGAAACCTTAACATACGTGGACAAGAAGACTACCACCTCAACATCCAAGTGTGCTTGCCTTTGACCCCGGTCAAAACAGGCGTATCACAAGGGTAGTGGCGCAGTTGGCAGCACAGGCTGCGTGAGTGGGAAAAACTCTTACGTTCGATCCTCACTCAATACATCCATGTGGAGAGGGATGAGGTCTAGGTACGACTTACACTAAAATTATGATTAGTCTGGATGTGGTAAAACAACTTAAAGGTGGCAATCATGAGTTTGCGAACCCACTTAGGAACCTCATGATTTAGACCGGAAAAAAATTAATATCATTTTTTTTCTTTTTTCGACTGGAAAGTTAATATCATATCAAGATTGAAAATAATTTTGAGTTTTTGAATTTAGAAGTCTAAATAGCCAAATTGAATCATAACTACAAATAAAACTTTTTTTGGGTTTTTTATTTTTATTTTTTATAGTTTAAATGACGTAGGAGACGCAACAACACAAAATCGTGTATGTAAACAATAACTAAATGCTAACTAATTTTTTTATTAAAAATTTTCCAAAAAAATTAATACTTATTTGGAGTCACAGGGACTATATTACAAATAAAATCATTTTCCCGCCATGCTAATACGCTATGAACAAGATTTCAAAATTTAAACAGTGAACATGAAATCAGTCATTGTCAACTTAGCATGAGAGCTGTGTGAGTACAAACGCAGATTTCAAGTTAGTTACTGCACTTCAGTTTTTTATATAAATCTGATTCAATCATCACTTACGGTGCTCTGTAATAGTTGTGGAAATCATCAATGGCCGACTGGTCCAACCTTCCTGTAGACCTAATCGACATTGTTGCCAAAAAGGTGAAGGCGATCGAAGATTTCCTTACCTTCTCCTGCGTTTGCTGCTCATGGCGATCATCCGCCCCCGTGGAGAACTAGACGCCAGGTCTCCAACTTCCATGGCTCATGCTTCCGGAGAAGAATTTCGAGTACCACAACACCACTGAGAGCGACTGCAGCGACGACATGGAAGAGAGCGACGAGGAAGACAAGGACGGCGAAAGGAGCTTCTACAGTCTCCACAACACCACCGACAACAACGACATCGAAATGAGCAACGAGGAAGACAAGGGCGGCAAAAGGATCTTCTACAGTCCGTACGCCAAGAAGCATTACCGAGTCGACCTACCAGAAGCGCAAGGGTGTCGCTGCTGGGGTTCTCCGCACTGCTGGATCTGCATGATTGGTCCCGATCTGCAATCGCCCCTCCTCAACCCCCTCACCCGCTCCCAGATCCGCCTCCCTCCGCTCACCGCCTTCGGCCAACGCAAATTGGCCAGAATCTACCCTTGCTATCGATTCATATCCAAAATGGTCGCGTTCAAGAACAGATCTGATGGTACGTTTTTTTGTTTTCGCGATCTACAGCTCCAAAAATTACCTGGTGTTTGCGAGACCAGGGGACAAACGGTGGACTCTCGTAGACTCCGGCGACGACGGGGACTTCGACGACGTCGTGCGCTGCAACAACGGTCAAATATTCGTGGTGGGTGGAATAGGGAATCTCTATCTCTGCTGCGATCTAGATTCTGATTCTCCGAAAGCAATACATTTCCCTGAAACGCTGCTAGACGCAGATTGTTTTTGCTACGTTGTGTACCGTTTCTACTTGGTTGCTCCTCCTAGTAATGGCGATTCGGCTGTTGTCTGGCTTGTGATGCGAGATAGGTCGGATGCATGATCCGGTAGGTTTCCAAGTTTGGGAGTTCGATTTTGGTACCAAGCTTTGGAGGAACCTGTTAGATTCAGATGGAGGTTCGCTGCAGAGGCGGAGCCAAGGGTGGGCGCATAGGCCCACCCTAGCCCTTTAAATTCGATTTATATTTATATATTTTCTTGTCTTATTAATTTATATTTATCTCTTTAAATGAGTTTTGTCAATTCAACCCAGTTCTAATTTTTAGTATGGAACAAAAAAAATGAACAAATTATAATTAAAGTAATACTAATGTGAGCTACTAATTTCCTTTGGATGATTTTTACAATACAATACATACATGTTTATAGAGATATTTGAGTTCTATACTCTGAACACTTAAATGATACTTTTACGGTTGGATGTTATAATTGTTTGAATGTTATGACACTTGCCATTTTGCATGAGATAAATGCTTGCATTGTAGACACATAATACTTCTAGAAATGAGTGTATTATAAGTTAACATACAATTATAATGCTCATATATAGTTTTTTTTTTTTTTTTCTTCAATTATTATTTTATTGGTGTGTGCGTGCGCGTTAGTTTATTCATAAATACTCTAATACTCGTTATTGTATCTCATACGAAATTTTGATCAATTGAATGAGGATATTAATTTTAACTTAAATATTTACTATTTGAGAAATAACTATTGATTAAGTCTTAAAAATTTTAATTGAAAAATATTGTGCCTACCCTTAGATAAGGAGTTGGTTTCGCCACTGGTTCGCTGGGAGCCTGTGCGGTGTTTGTGGGAGACAATCTATCCATGATACTCTCTGTGGACGAGGTTGGTTGCGAACCAGACTCCGTCTACTTCACAAATGATCATAATCACGGGATGCTGAGTATTGGATTCTTCAATGGCGGACCATTTCATCCAATTTGCACCAGTGAGGATGGTGTTGATATGTAACTCTTTAAATATCGTCCAACATCTTACTCTTCAATTTGGATCATGCCTAGCTTCTACTGATTTTTGCTCGATTCGGATCATGCCTAGCTTCTAGTGATTTTTGTTCGATTTGGATCAAGCGCGCCTAGCTTCTACTGATCTTTGTTCAATTCGGATCATGCCTACCTTGAACTGGTTTTTCTCTTCTTAGCTCTTTGCAGTTTCAAAATTTCACATTGTCAGTTTCCAAATGCTTATACAGTAACTTTGTGTTTTGACATCTGTACTTGTTGATGATACATGGATCTCAATATGAACAATAAGAAGAAGACAGCATTGTAGTTATCATATTTAGCCATTCGACAACAAACAATATGCGAACCGGCATTTCGCTCGTTGGCGATGAAACGAAGGTATCAAGTCTTGTAAATTAACGACGTGAACAGGTGATCAAACCAAACCCAACCTTCGCTAGTATTACAACAGTACCTATTCATGTCTCTGAACATCTCTCAGAAGAAGCAAAACAAGCAGTTACAGATGCTAAGGCATTCGGCTAACATCGTACAATTTACAAATATTATATAAGGGATTACATTTATCACAATCCCGATACACTGTGCGGTAATACCAAATCATTTGTTTTCGATTACACATCTTATATGACCCGAGTTGAGGTCTGCAGCTAAGCTCTTATTGTGAATTTGGGGTCGTACCTGGCAACCCCCAGCCACTCTGGACCTTCCCGACGAGGGTTATTTTCAAAGCTACAACCATCAGAATAACAAAAATGTTATTTTAAGCACACACACATCAACAGAAACAAGCTGGAATTCTCCAACTGTATCAACAACTCGTATCTCTTCAACACTAGCTCAAAGAGAATGTACATTACCCCTAACAAAAGTTCCATTACATGCAAAGCCTATTCTTTCAACACTGTCATGACTTGTACAAGGCCAATGAAACGTTTCCAATGGCTTCTTACCACCCAAAAAAATTAAACTAAGTATCTGCGAAAAGAGGTGGGAACTTAAAATTACTAAGGCCGAACGCTTGATAAATACCACAACATAAACTTGTAATAGTAATTAACCATCACAGAGGAAAACCTTTATTTCTTGTAGAAAGTGGGGGCAGTGCAATTTGATGCGGGAACCAAATAAAACCACATGAATATTATCATGGCGACCTTCAAAATTTATTTCAGTATGAAAAATGGTTACAAAAAGGATATATTGGCGATAAAGACACTCTAAACACGAATCTAGAAAGTCTCAAGTCCAGGATTAGCTAGCATGGATGTAAACTTGTTAAGAAATGTCTTTAGCAAGCCTCTAGTGAGCTTAATCTCCAGCTATATGTTATCAGTGCATGCAATTAGATATGTGAAGCCCCTTTCTACTTTCAAATATCTCCAACATAACATTATTAAAGCTAAGCAAGGAGTTCCATCCATTCCCTCTATTCACTATTAGGTGATAAGGAATTGTGATAGGTAAATTTTATTCTAAATGAATTGCCAATAAATATATTTCATTTATCTACCAAGCAGCAACCCCTTGCTCATTACGCATATGAGTCTTTTAATTGTAAACACACACACACACACAAAGCACAACTGAACAGAAAATGTTAAATGATGCAGAAAAGCATCTTACTTGTTCAAGGGGATGTGCTCAATTGGTCCAGAGGTAGGAATTGTACCGCACAAATTGTTGTTCGAAACATCCCTGATAAAATATTAACATTTTCAGGACCCTCTAGATTGCGTGCTAATACCAGAGCACTTTATTCACCCAAACTAATCTACAAACGAGAGAAATAACTATCAAGTGCCCAAAAATGGCATAGTACTTACACAACTTTGAGGCTCAAAATACCAACTAGTTCTCTTGGAACTGGTCCAGTTAATCGGTTGTCATTAAGCCGCCTGCCAAACAAAGTAACAAAAAGGCAAAGACATAGGATGAATACTTCGTTAGGTAGCTAAGTGATTCATGAAAGTTAATAAGGGCAATTATAAGTTCATATCCCTGCTTCCACCCTCATATGTCTCACAAAGTATCGTTCCTAACATAATTGCTCCTCTGTAATTCAACTATCTAACTCTGTAATTCACCCGGGGTTATGTGGTACTTGGGTAGTGGCTAGAGATCATAAGGGGTCTTGGCTAGGAGGCGCTGCCTTTTTCGGTGGCTGAGCTGATAGTAGATGGGTTGAATTGTGTGCTTTGGATTAGCTTGGGGTGCAAGAATGTTATTTTTGAATATGATGTTGTGGTTGAGGATCTATTCTTTCTCCAATATATCTAGATAAACTGTTCCGGCAGAGGGAGTGCTCCTTTTGCAGCCTCCGTTGGTCTCTTTCCTATTAATATATCTGCTGGTTATCCACAAAATAAAATTGAGAATTTGAAAATATAAATAATGAACATCAAAACGGTTATGTTCTTCAGCTTAGCATGTGAGCTGTGAGTACAACAAGCATGACGATCTTGCTCATTTTCAGATAGTTTTTGCAGTTATATAAATCCCGATTCAATCATCATTTTACGGTGCACTGTAATTGTTATGGAGAGCATCAATGGCCGACTGGTCCAACCTTCCTCCAGACCTAATCGACATTGTTGCTAAAAGAGTGATGGCGATAGAAGATTTTCTCACCTTCTCCCGCGTTTGCCGGTCATGGCGATCATCCGCCGCCGTGAAGAACTGGACGCCAGGTCGCCAACTTCCATGGCTGATACTTCCGGAGAGGAAGAACCATTTCGAGTTCCACAACAATACCGTCAGCGTCGAAGAGAGCGACGAGGAAGACAAGAAGAACGGCAAAAGGAACTTCTACCGTCCGTACGACAACAAGCTTTACCGATTCGACCTACCGGAAGCGCAAGGGCGACGCTGCTGGGTTCTCCGCACGGCTGGATCTGCACAATCGGTCCCGATCTCCAAGCGCACCTCCTCAACACTCTCACCCTCTCCTTTTTGGTTTTCTCGATCTACAGCATCGACAATCTCTTGGCGATTGCAAGACCAGGGGACGAACGGTGGACTTTCGTAGACGCCGGCGACGGCGGGCCCTTCTTCGAGGACGTCGTGCGCTGCAGCAACGGTCAAATATTCGCGGCGGATCAGTATGGGTGTCTCTATCTGTGCTGCGATCTAGATTCTGATTCTCCGAAAGCAATTAACTTTTCTGCAACGCCAATGGATGAAGATTATGGCTTCAGTGTGCAACGTCTCCACTTGGTGGCTCCAACTCACCTCCTACCGGCAACAGAGATGCCGATATGTGGCTTGTGATTCAACATACCTCGCATGTGATGATAGGTTTCCAAGTTTGGGAGATCGATTTTGGTACCAAGCTGTGGAAAGAGTTGTTTCTTTTAGGTAGAGGTTCACTGCGAGGCTGTGCATTGTTTGTGGGAGACAGTCAATCCATGGTACTCTCTGCGGAAGAGGTTGGTTGCGAACCAGGCTCCATCTACTGCACAGATGATTATTTTGATGGCACACGTAGCATTGGAGCCTACAATCTCGAGTCTGGAGCATTTCATCCAATTTGCAAATCTGATGATGGTAAGGAACTCTTCAATTTTTATCGAGCAAATCACTGTTCGATTTGGATCGTGCCTAGCTTGTACTGATCTTTGTTCGATTCAGGTCATGTCTAGCTTGAACTGATTTTTCTCTTCTTTACGCATCATTTAGCTCTCTTTCAAAATATCAAATTGTCAGTTTCCACATGCTTCTATGATAACTTTGTGTTTCAACTTCTATACTTATGGATCTCAATATGAACAATAAGAAGATAGCATTATTGTTACATATCTAGCCATTCAACAACAAACAATATGCGATCAGGCATTTCGCAAGTAGGCGATGAGACAAAATTATCAAATCTTGTAAACTAACGACATGAACATGTGTGTAAGCCAAACCCAACCTTACACTAGTATTACACCAATACAAATTTCATGTCTGATAACATCTCCCAGAAAAAGCACAACAAGCAGTTACAGATGCTGAGGAATTCAACTAGTATCGTAAAATTTACAAATATTATATAAGGGATTCTGTTTATCACAATCCCGCTACACTGTGAGGTAATACCACATCATTTTTTTCTTTCAAGTACACATCTTACATGACCAGAGTTGAGGTCTGCAGCTAAGCTCTTCATGTGCAATTTGTATCGTAACTTGCAAGCCCCAGCAACTCTGGACCTTCCAGACGAGGGTTATTTTCAAAGCTACAGCCATTAGAATAACAGAAAGGTTATTTTAAGCGCACATGAACAGCAAGAAGCTGGAATATGAAGGGAAAGAATATTTGTATAGGAAAAAATGCACAATGAATAATTAGCTTTGGCATAATAACAAGACAGATTCGAAATCCATTAACCTAGTTTCCCTGAAATTTATTAACTAAAATACTAAGGGAGCTTACTTGTACACCATAATAAAAATAAATGGTAGATACGTTTTCTTCCCTACCTTAGTTTCGCTACATTATTACCAAATCATCACACTTGAGATTCTCCAACTATATCAACAAGTCATATCTCTTCAACCCTAGTTCAAAGACAATGCCCGTTATCCCTAACAAAAGTTCAATTCCATGCAAAGCCTATTCTTTCAACACTGTCATGACTTGTACAAGGCCAATGAAATGTTTCCAATGGCATATCACCACCAAAGAAAAATTTAACTATCTAAGCATTTGTGGCAAGACGTAGGAACATAAAATTAATAAGGCTAAAGGCTTGATAAATACCATGACAATAGTAATTAACCATCACAAAGGAAAACCTTTCTCTTGCAGAAAAAGGTAAGAAAAAATTTAACCCAGAAAAAGGATGAAAGTGAGGACACTGCAATTCGATGCGGAAACCAAATAAAACCAATGAAAACAAGCAAAGGGCGCCATTTAAGTATGAAAAATGGTTGCAAAACAAAAAAGAAATATTGACAGATAAAGCCACTTTAAACACGAATCTAGCAAGTCTCATGTCCAGGATTGGCTAGCATGGATGTAAACTTGTAAAACCCTCTACTCAATATTTAAAGTTTTTTAGCTTAATCTCCAGCTATATGTTATAGGGCGTGCGATTTCCACCTATCTATAAAGTGCACTAGTAGGCCTATCAATTCGCAACAACTGCTAAAAACCATTGCCCATAATAAACAATAACCACACAAGGACTAAGATCCATTTCCTTTCTTAGAAAAGACCTAAAAAAAAATAATTAAAAAAAAAAAACAACGTATTTAAAATCATGCACACTATAATCAGTCATAGTTAATCTAAATCACATACACCTTAACTAGTGTAATTAGATATGCGAAGCCCCTTCCCATTTTCAAATATCTCCAACGTAACATTATTTAAGCTAAGCAAGGAGTTTCAGCCATTCCCTCTACTCACTATTAGGTGATAACTGATAAGGAATTGTGTGAGGTAAATTTTGTTCTAAATGAGTTGCCAATAAATATATTTCATTTATCTACTAAGCAGCAGACTTGTAACTGTAAATCCGCAAGCTTGATGGATGTAATTCACATTACAAACCAAAACACTACAGTTTATATACACGCATACAAAGTTAAATATTGAACCTCAGGTGGAGGAGCTTTGGAGGGAGGAAGAGACAATCGGTCAGGGATAAGTCATAACAAGAAAAATGTTACTGTTGCACTAAAATGAATCCCTTAGAGAAGTACAAGGAGGAACACAAACAAAGAGACAATCCATGTCTTGTCATGCAATAAACAGGAATTTCGAAGCAACAAAAATGGGAATTTAAACAATACCCTTGATGCAACAAAGAACAAAGAAATTGAAGCCAGTGCCAATGCTTGTAGCTAGTGGAAAGCACAACTGAACGGAAAATGTTAAATGATGCAGAGAAATAGCTTACTTGTTCAAGGGGATGTGCTCAAATGGTCCAGATGTAGGAATTGTACCGCACAAATTGTTGTTTGAAACATCCCTGATAAAATATTAAACATTTTCAGGACTCTCCACATTGTGCATCAATACCAGAGTACTTTATTCACCCACAATAATTTAGAAACAAGAGAAATAGCTATCAAGTACCCCAAAATGGCATAGTACTTACACAACTTTGAGGCTCGAAATACCAACTAGTTCTCTAGGAACTGGTCCGGTTAATTGGTTGTCATTAAGCCGCCTGCCAAACAAAGTAACAATACAAAGACATAGGATGAATACTTTGTTAGGGACTACCTAAGTGATTCATGAAAGTTGATATGGGCAATTATAATTCATATCCCTGCGTTCCACCCTCATATGTTTCACAAAGTATTGTTCCTTACATAATGCTTCTCTGTAATTCAACTATCTAACCCTGTTTACAAATCCAGCCACAGAAATCCAAGTTTGAAAAGAAAAACACACACTTCATAAATACAAAAGACATTACAAAATCCATTCTAAATATATGTGCTACAAAGATATTAAGTTCAGACTTGATGGAACTCACAAAAATACGAGAGACTTCAATTTTCCCAATGAAGGAGGAATGGTGCCAGATATGTTGTTGTTATACAAGTCCAGGCTGATGAGGCTCTTCAGGTTGCCGAGCTCAGCTGGGATGGTCCCTTGGATGTTGTTTTTGTACAGCTCCCTACATCAAGTATAAAAACAAAAGGTCTGTCAGTGAACAATACTACCAAGAAATCAAAAGCAGTCTGTCATGCAATCAGACGCCACCTAAAACAAGACAAAGATTGGACTATTCATTTTTTTTGGCTTGTTTAAATACAAGAAACCAGTGGGGCGGGTATTGGAATGAAAAATACTCCTGTGCATAGTTAAGCAATAAATCAACATTGAAGTACGAAAATACATACAGATACTGCAGATGCTCGAGCTTCCCAAGATCAGGAACCAGATGTCCTGATAAATTTGAATTGCCTAAATCCCTGCACAGAGATCAAAAGTGACGATCAATATAACAACACATCATTACTCATACAAAATATGGAATGAAATAAAAATAAATAGAATATAATTATACAGCTTAATCCAACAAGAAAAATAGAGAATCTAGATTGGTTCCGCTAGTAATTGCTACCAAGAAACTCTTCCAAATTAGAAAGTCAGAGAATTGGCTCAAGTACTATGATTCAAACTAACAATCGGAAATGAACACAAAAATTAACAGAAACCCAACTGGGAAAATCATTTCACAGAATACCAAACATAAAAAAAATTGAAACTCAAAATCAAAATCAACAGGAAAATCAGATTCGTACACTCTAGTGACGCGATTATCCTGGTTGCAGGTGACGTGGAACCAAGTGCAAGGGTTGACGAGAGTAGGATCCCAGCTCTGGAGGACGTTGTCGGGATCGGGCAAGCTCCGGCGGAGCGTGTAGAGAGCGTCTCCTTCGGAATTGGCACGGACAAGAGGAGCTGCTAGAGTTAGGGCTAGAGCGAAGCTCCAGAACCAAGTCGGTGCAGCCATGGTTGACCCTGTTTTGCTCTGTGGATGAAATTTGCTAGGGCTTCGTTTGGGTTATTAATAGACAAGGCAATATCGGCTTTGGGAATTACAGAGTGAAACATGGGCATCAATTTTCCATCCTTTGTGCTGTTACTGTATTTTCTTTGACAAATAAATTGCAGAAAGGATTGATTAAAAAACGTGAATTCTCTTTTATTTATCACCTGGCAATGGAAAAGTATACATTTTCGAAAGAAAAAATTACACATATTCTTTACGGGTTTGTCACTTAAAGCATATGACTCATCTGAACGGTTATATTTTGTACATAAGCACGTAACCACTTCAACTTGTCAAAAGACGTTTCAGTGGTTAAGTTAGATGAAATTTTTAATAGAATGTATAATGTGCAAAGCATATGCCATATATTTTTATTAAATGATAAAAATACTCTTTTTCAACTTGATTGAAGATTCTGGCGACCATATGAAGTTTCTGGTCGCCAGAATATGTATTTTGCACTGACAGTTATGAGCGCTCTCGTGAGCGGAGATGGTGTTGGAGTCGGCGTGGCTGAGGTTTGGAGACGGAGAGCATGTCGAGCAGCGCAAGAGGACAGCGGAGTCGTGTCTGAGGACAGAGGTTACTTGAGTATTTTTAATTAATTCAATTTAAGGGCTTGTTTGGTTGTAAAAAAAAATTACCACTTGGGGGTATTTTAAACTTTTTTGCAATAAAGTAATTGTGCCATAACATAAGCGTCTTTTGAAAAGTTTTGGTGATTATGTGCAAAAATAATAATTCATGTGTCTTTCTACTCTAAATGGCAACCCCCCGGGGTTTATGTGTAGTTTTCTCTTTTCAAAAAGTAACATTTTTTTGAAAAATTTGATCTGAGCATGTGACATATTGGAAAGTGAATAAAAATATGGATTAAAGTTACCATTGATCCTCCAACTATACACTCATATCACAATTGATCCTTCTACTATTTTTTAAATCATGAATAGTACTCTAACTATACACTCATATCACAATTGATCCTTAACTATTTTTTAAATCGTGAATGGTACTCCAACCTCACATTCCCGTCATCGTTGCCCCAAAACACAATATTTCATCTATTTTGTGAGAAAATTGTTAGTTGTCATTAGTTTTAACAAATTTTTTAAAAAAATGTTCTTTGCACATGATTTCATCTTTTTTGTGAACATTTTATTAGTTTCAAACTAAGAAGAATCAACATTTTTGTCACACATATAGTCAATATTAAATATTTATAAATATCATATAACAATATTAAGATTTATATATTGAATCAATTTGAAAAAAAAAAAAAACATAAACTCCAAATTATATGTGATGTTACCGAAAAAAGCACAAGCTTTACGACAAATAAAAACATGGCACGTGGCGCCCTAATGCCATATCATCA
>JAYMTA010001781.1:0-18692 GCA_036897625.1 Pelargonium cotyledonis
GTGAGAGTTATATTGGAAACACACTTAATTATCTTGTAATTCTTAATTTTTGCAACAAATGAAAACAAGACACTTATTTAGGGACGGAGGGAGTAATTTTATTATTGCATTGTCATCCAAACAAGTTGGGGTTGACCCAAACAAGTTGGATAAAGAAATGCGAATATACAAGTTGAGTAGGGTCGACCAATGATGGGTAGTGGGGCAAAATCAAGCCAGCCCCGCTTGAGATTGTGTCTAACCGGTTAAGCCAATGGCTCATTTACAAATAGCTTGAGCCCTATACCGTCAGTTGGAAAACACGAATCCAATATCTCAAAGAGAATTCAAAGTGTTCAAATCACTTGACCCAATTTATATGGATATTGTCGCGTATTTTGATATTGCTGGTAAGGACTTAACACCACATAGGGACAATTAAGTAAATTCACATAATGAAATTATATAAAAACAAAATAAAAACGACACCGTTTGGTCAACCCCGCCTCTGTCTTGTACCTTGCGTCGTTCACAAAGGCTCGCAGAAAGCTAAAACCCTACTGTGAGCTCCCAAAACCCTCGACAATGAAGAACAAGAAGAAGAGCTCAACAAGAACCAGTGTCGAAGCAAAATCATCAGAGAAATCGAAAATGGAGAGCAAGAAGCGGAAGCTGAAAAGCCCCGAGCAGAGCCGAAAACCTCCCAAAACGCACCGTATTGATGATACACTAGGCGCCGGGACCGAACCAGAAGTAACGACTTGCGATCTCGAAGAAGCTGGTCCGTGGAGAAACCTACGGTTGATTTTGTCTATTCAGAACGAAAAGTCAGCTATGAGGTTTGTTTCTCTGTTACTGGCACTGTGTTTGTTTGTTCGTTGTTACGATAGTGTTTGGTTGCCGAGAAAAGTATGTGGACATTGGAAGAGAAGTATATAAGTTTGAGATGTGTGCAGAGGTAGTTGTGAAAGATTTATATTGCTGTTATGAAAAATTTAGCTGTTAGAGATTGTTTGGATGCTAAGAAATATGCTGGTTCATGGAGATGTCTACAGTTGATTTTGTCAATTCAGTACCCAAAATCAGCTATGAATTTAAGATACTGTGATTCTGTTTGTTGTCAAAGTATTCTATTACTGTTCTGAAAAAATTACCGGTTAGTGTTTGGATGCTAAGTAATATGAATAAGGGAGTGAAAGTGTCTCTTGTAGGAAAAATCTACATTTTTTTTTTGGAATGCTCTGAAGTTAGTTTCTCTGTTACTATCACTACCTTTGACGCTGAAAAAGTAAATTATTTTGCCCGTTTTACTATGTCTTCTTTCTTATTCAAATTGGAGGGTCCAAAAAATTTTATTTTCTCTATTTGTTAGCAATTGAAAAGACACTTAGATTCACAAGGGATTTGGAATGCAGGAATGTGGAATTGGCTTACAACTTTGTGAAATCAAGAGTGGGAAAGGAAGGCTATGATGCTGATCAAGATGATTGTGAAACGGTAAAACTATCTCGTTTGATAGTTTTTCTTAATGATTGGATCCAATCATTGTTAATTCCTCCTCCGGATAAGAAAAATAAAATTCATGGAGAGGAACCTTTATCTGAAGTTATTCCAAAATGTTTGGATTTCAGATGCTGGGAAATTTTCAGATTCTGCATGGAGGAGTCTTTGAAATTGCATGTTTCCTTAAGTTTCTCACGCAACCTCTTACGGGCCGTTACTGTTATAGCAAGACATGCACTATCTCTATTGAACGACGTGTCATCGTGCCCCAAGGAATCCTTATTTGTCGGTGGAGAGTTTGAATTGTACAGTATCGTTCTTGATTGCGTTAAATTGGTATTCTCATCACATGCTGGCTTGCCTAACGATAATTTGGATTTGTGGATTTCAACTATTAAAGAAGTTGTGGAGCTTGTCCATGAAGTTTACAATCAGAATCTTGATGGAAGTAGTGCAGGTGTTTATGTATTGACATTCTCGTGCTTAATACTTGAGCCATTCGCCAAGTTCTTGAAGCTCCACCCAGCTCAGAAAAATAAATTTCGTGATTTTGTAGATAAACTTCTTGAACCACTGTTGCGTTTGTTGGGTGTCTTGACTCCTCAAGTTCAAGGAGGCCATCCAGCAATGAACTTATTGAAGCAAATTCAAGAAGTGTTGTCTTATGGGTTGTTTCATCCCGTACATATTGATGGATTTCTGAGCTTGCATAGCACAGAAAGGTATGTCACATCCCACGATGGGAAGCCAAAAGACTCTAAAGTAATGATTAAAAGTTATCACAGACACTTTTTTGATAAACTAGAAAGAATCATCGCTGATAAAAGGGTGCTATCATTGGGTGGTTTAGGAGAACTATTTCGTTTGCTTGTTGATCGACTGGAAAAGCAAAAAGGAGCTCCCATGATGCCTGGAGGAACAAAGACAACGGAAAAAGCTGAAGGATCTAGGTACTCCGGAGATGATTTGTCTGGCCATGTGTCTAGAATGCTGTCTGGGAGTAGTAATACATTCCTAGAAAAGAGTCATAGGTCAAGTAATTTAAATGCAGACACACGAAAGTCACTCTTTGACTTTTTTGTACAGATTATGGAGCCTCTTTTGCTTGAGATTAATGGCTACATTCAAGCTGAACTGCAAGTTGGACCGGTCTTGTTGGATGTTCATTGCACACTGCAATCTATTAATAATTTGCTTGCTGTCTTCATGTATGAAAAGGTCTATGTCAAAACAGAGGACACCTCTGAGGGAGCTTGCCTTAAATTCTTGAAGAAGGTTTTTCATATGATTATGTCATTCTCCAGCAATTTACTGAGGTTGTCGCAACCTGATATTGATGAAGGGGAGGATGTGAACATGTTGACTTCATTAGCCAAGGAGCTACTTGTTACCTTAGGTTATTTTCTTGAAATTGAATATGAGGTGTTAGGGAATGATTTAATTAGCATATGGCTTATGCTGTTTTCTTATTTAGCCTATGGCCTTTCGTTGGAAACTCCAGATCAATGTTCATTGTCTTCCAAGATAATTAGCAATGGATGCCTGCTGGTTAATCTGTACAGTGATCTTCGTCAGGTTAGTAGAACAGCTTCCCATTGGATTACATTTTTAATTACCTTGTAATTTCAGTTTAATAGGAAATTTTGTTGTTACCTGGTTTAACTTTATAGGATAACAAGATGGTTAGAAATCTTTTATCTTTTTCAACTCAATAACTCTTTTAATGTTGATAAAAAAAAGCTTTATTAATATACAACTTCATCCACACTTTCATCCTCTGCCCATAATAGACTAGCTAATATATAGGACTCAGAAAATTAAACCAATATACTACTCATTGGAAAAACCATAAAAGCCAAGTCGCATGCCATTTTTAATTTTTGGACTGTGCACTCCACCCCCTCCCTCTATTTGCCACTGGTGTGTTAGTGAGGATTGTTATCTAGGAGGTGTTGATTTTTGCTTACATTGTGTTAATACTCTAGCTTGTTCTGTTCCATTTCCCATCCTTTGTCTTCATACATTTATCCTTGTGTAAATTCTTTGTTGGATGGTGTTTATTTATTTATTTTTTAATGGAAGGTTTATGCCCTGTTCTTGTACTTCTGAATTAATGTAGGTGAATAATACCATTTTTGCACTATGTAAAGCAGTGAGGCTGACACTTACACATGATGCTGATGAAGAAACGAATTATGCTAGATTTATGTCCTGTTCAACCAGTTTACCTTATGAAGCATATGCAAAATCTGTGGGGATGCTATTATGTTCTCAAGATTTTAAGCTTGCAATTCACGATGCAATTAAATCTATACCAGTAGGACAAGCTAGTGGATGTGTTCAGCAGTTAACAGCGGATATATTGGAATCTTTGGAATGGATGAAAGATAGATGTTCAACAGCTGATGGGAGAGAGGCTGCCAAATTAAGTGCAAGAGATTGTAGTTTGAATGGTATCAATCTGCAAGCAGAACTTTTAGGAAAATGTTTGTCGGAAATGTACGTACTAGCACTTGAATCTTTGAGTGTCACAACTGGAAACAGCAATCTCCTTGGAGGTTCTGTGAAGAACTTAATGGCAGTAATTCGTTCCTCCATGAGTAGTCTGATTGGGCTACAGCAAGAGGGTGTTATTGAATTCCTTCTTTATGTCACAGGAAGTAATAGTAACAATAAAAAGGCTGGAAACATAACTAATTTCCAGGAATTTGGAGTCTCCACTAACTGGGTCTTTGTTTTCTTTTTCCGGCTGTACTTGTCCTGCCGAAGTTTATATAGGCAAGCAATCAGCCTTATGCCTCCTGAATCATCAATGAAGATGTCAGCTATAATGGGGGACTCATTTACAGCGTACTCTGGAAAAGATTGGTTGGAGAGAACTGATTGGACAATTGATGACTACTTTTCGTGGATTGCCCAGCCCTCAGCATCTCTTCATGTTGTTATTCAATCTGTTTCAGAATTTTATCTACAGTATAGTACTGCAGATTGGTGCCCTCTGATTTTTATATTACATGTTATGGCTGTCCAGAGGCTTGTTGATTTGAACAGGCAACTTAAATCATACGAGTACTTACTACAGAGTAACAATAATGTGGTTGAAGGTACATTGATTGATGATGCTGGTTTGTCACTGCATCACAAAAGAATCAAAAAGTGGGGAAAACGTATATCGGTTTTAAAACAAGAGGCAACGGGCCTGACTGATTTTATGATGGGATACCTTTCATTAGTCGCTGATTCTCAACAGTCAACCTCCGGTTCTGATAATGTTGCTTGTAGTGATATTCATGCCCAAGCTCTTCATGAAGGTCATGAGTGGGATTTGGGTGTCTGTACTGTGAATGAGAAGTCTTTGCCCACTGCAATTTGGTGGATTCTTTGCGAAAACGTTGATATATGGTGCATTCATGCTGCAAAAAAGAAGTTGAAGATGTTCCTTTCACTTTTAATCCATTCTTCACTTCCCCGTGTAGCAAGTGTATCTGTGGAGATTTTGAAGTTCAAGATGAGTGAATCTGATAAGCTGAAGAAAGTCACTATTCAACAAATCTCATTAGAACTTCTAAGCGACTTCAGTCTGTATGAACAAAGAGTAAACTTCCTCTCATGACTCATTGATCATTTTATTGTATGCTAACTTCTATTCTATACGACATGATGTTTATATTGTTTCTTGTGCTAGTTTGTTCGCAGGTATTTGGCTAAACAATTTTGCAGCTTACTGAAGAAGTTAGTGCTACAATTATTTTGTCATTCTTCGGATGGAGATGTCGATTTCAAATCACTGCCTATTTGGCCGGAAGTTTTAAGCGCACTTGATAACTCATCAATGCTTGTTTCAGGCAAAAAACATGAAAAGTTTTTGGTGGCTTCACATTCATCTAATGAGCTGCCTACAGGAGATTTCAAGGAACGAGAAGTCCATCCTTCATCCATTATGAAACTTACAGCTTGTCAGAGTTTGCTTAATCTTTTGAGTAGGATGCCGAAAGGGTACTCAAGTTCTAGATCATTCTCACCCTGTGTTACTTATATTCTACACCTTGAAAGGTAAATTTTCTCCGTTTCCCTTATACAATTTGCCATGCTGTGATATGCATCACTTTCATTATTGTGATTTCTCCTTTGTGTTTCAGGCTTTTGCTTGGCAGCTTGTTAGATAGTCAAGGTACATGCTCACAAAGCCATTACGAGCTCTTCAGATTGTTTGTTTCCTGCCGGAAAGCCCTGAAGAATCTAATCATGGCATTGTGCGAGGACATGGGAGAAACTAGTCAATCCTCTCTAAATTCATTGTTCTTTGGTAGTTCATTTCCAGTTTCATGGCTTTTCAAGACGGTTAATGTGGTTGTTGGGCTTCAATGGACATCTTCAGGAGATGTCCAAGTCAAAGAGATGATATTTTCTTTGATGGATCACACTTCATATGTCTTCCTGACATTGTGTAAACATCAATCTAGTCTTGCAGTTGATTTCCTCAAAAATGTTGAAAAGCCTTGTAAAGAGCAACTAAAATCTCATTCCTCTGAAGATTGTGCTCCCTGGAAGAATGTGCTTCTGGTTGCCGAGAGTTTGAAGGACTGGACCCAGAACTCAATAATCTCTCTGAAGGACGCTCTATCTAATGAAAAAGTTGGAGTTAGTGCCGTCAATGCTGTGGACATGAACAAGTTATCTTCTTTAGTTTCTTGCTTAAATGGGTTTTTGTGGGGTTTGGCATCTGCCATCAATCGCAGTGAAGCAGAAAATTGTTATAGTAAAGCTAAATTAGCAAATTGGAAATGTGAATTTGTCTCCAACGTCAATCTTTGTATAAATACTTTTGCGGGTTTTGTTACTCTTGTTTTACACCTCTTGCTTGTCGAGGATGATCAGAAGCTGCAAAGTTTATGTGATGCTGAAAATCTTCTAAACTTGGCCTCTGGCAATATTATATTGGGGGTGAAGGATTTTCTGCTCAAAGACCGTGGCACCGATATGGGCGTTTCTAGTGATAAACAAGATAAAATATCAGAGGTTGTAGAGGTTGACTCATCATTATCTGATATCGATGACGACTCTATAGATGCTGGTGTGAATAAGGGAAGCGTGCCATCAGGTGACACAAATTGTGCTGTCAGCTTTCTTACAGATGAAGATATAATTGAGCTACGAAGCATACCTTTATTGCGAAGTTTGTTAAAAGGTGATAATCTCGAAGTAGCATTTTCACTCAGGCAACTATTTATTGCATCTTCAGCTATTTTGAGGCTAAATTTGCATCTAAATTCGACTCCTCTATCATCGAGCTTGGTGCCCATATTCACAGGCATTTCCCAAGTTTTGTTGTCGGAATTGGCTGAAATGGATACGGTGCCACAACCGTTTTCTTTTGTTTGGTTAGACGGTGTTCTGAAGTATTTGGAAGAATTAGGGAGTCATTTTCCTTCAACTACCGCAACCTCATCTAGAAACGCATATGCCAAGTTAATAAACTTACAAATAAGGGCTATAGGAAAATGCATTTCCTTACAAGGGAAGAGAGCTACTCTCGCATCTCACGAGACAGAGTCAAGTACTAAGACACTCCAAGGTCAAATGGAATCATCGGAAACATCTTCTCTTGGACCGTACTGTTTGGATGAATTCAAAACCAGGTTGAGAATGTCATTCAAAGTGTTCATTGGGAATCCATCTGAATTGCATCTTTTATCTGCAATTCAGGCTATAGAGAGAGCATTAGTTGGATTAGGTCAAGGGTGCACGGTGAGTTATGAAATAACTACTGGAAGTGCTGATGGGGGTAAAGTTTCTCCAGTTGTTGCAGCTGGCGTAGATTGCTTGGATTTGCTTCTCGAATTTGTCGCAGGTAATATATCCTATTAGCAGATCTGTTTTAGGCATTGCTGAAAATGTTTTTAGTATTTATTTTTGCTCGCCCATGACTCTAAAATTTCACTTCTGGATTGCTACATCAACTTTAATTGCATTATCCAATTTTTGAAGATGTCATAGTACTGTTTGTTCTGAACTTCTGCTTTCTTTTCAGGTCGCAAGCGTTTGAATGTAGTCAAAAGACATATTCAAAGCTTAATCGCTGCTTTGTTTAACATTATCCTGCACTTGCAGAGTCCATTGATCTTCTATGGGAGATTACTACGGAATAAAGGCAGTAATGACCCCGATCCCGGATCGGTCATTCTTATGTGTGTGGAGGTTTTGACAAGAGTCGCTGGGAAACATTCAATATACCCAATGGATTCGTGGCATGTAAGCCAGTCTCTACGTATACCTGGAGCACTGTTTCACAACTTCCGTCAACTTAAGGGCCGTGAAGCTTCAAGTCCATCTAATTTTCTGGCATTCTCGGATAACCAGGGCCATGATCCTGCATCAAGTGAGAGTTCCCATGTTGTAGATCGTCAATTCTCTATAGACCTATTTGCTGGATGTTGTCGTTTGTTGTACACTGTGCTCAAACATCACAAAAGGTTTGTTTTGCTTCGCTTCCTAATCAATCTGTATCTCTTTGTAATAGTTCATATAGTTAATAGATAGATTGCCGATCAATAGGTATGGCAATTCTTGTTCGCAGGTCATTTTCGTCTTATGTTGAAAGTTTAGTATTATATTAAATGGGGCAACCTGAACATGACTTGACACACCCGACACGTAATAATTGAGTTCAAAATTACATGACCTGACATGTTTGACCCATTTAATTTTATATGGGTCATTATTGACAGGACACATTTATAAAATTACTATATTATCCTTTAATGGGTCACACAATTTGTTTTGACACGATGGATTGAACGGGTTGGGTTAGTTGGCACAAACAATTAAGTTGAACTCAAACCTGCTTAAGTTCACGTTCTGTTCATGCCGAGTCCCAAGTCATGACCGAAATTGTCAACCTTAGCTATCAATAAGAGAAAAACGGAACTAAGTAAGAAGTAGGCTTTCAAGGCTATGAAGTCATTTTACGTAGTGAAGAGATTCATAATTGTTGTCACATAACTAGAAGTTGTCTGATACTATGCACATCTTCCTATTTGTAACGTAAGCTTACTACCTTTTTATTGTAATAATTTGTGAAATTTAGGCATTACTTTGATTGTAATAATTTGTTTTGCGAATTTCAGTGACTCTGAACGAAGTGTTGCTATACTCGAAGGTTCTGTTTCTGCTCTCCTTCATTGCTTGGAGACACCGGACACCGATTCAGTGGTCAGGAATGGATATTTTGTGTGGCAAGTACAAGAGGGAGTAAAATGTGCGTGTTTCCTTAGAAGGATTTACGAAGAGGTACGTAATATTCATTGCAAGAGTTCCATCAATATTACATGTCTCCAAAGAAGTTTCCAGCAAAATACTTAATTCCCATTTTGACCTCTTATCTTTGTTAATTAATTGTTAGTCAACTATTTCCTCGTTATTACGTGTGAGAGGTAACAAAGATACCTTGTGATGAAATTACAATTTGTTTGTTTTAACTTAGGGACGACAAGTTCCAGTAGTTCAAAAACTTTCGACTTATTCAAACCTTTCGATTGATTTTCCATTTGTTACCTAGTTCGTTTTTGGTTTTGCTGTTTTGCAGATAAGACAACAGAAAGATGTCTTTGGGCGGCACTGTCACAAGTTTTTATCAACTTACATATGGGTTTATTCAGGACATGGTCCTCAAAAAACCGGCATTCGAAGGTTGTGCCTAGCCCTCATTAACTTGATTGTCCTTATCAGTTTGTGCACTTTATTTAACATTCAAATAAACTTTTAAGCTATTTAAAAAAAAAAAAAAAAAACAGGATAGAGACCAAATCTAGAAAAATTGACGGTCTAGGGGGTGCACTAGCATTTTACATTTTTACACTTGAATTAATAGCAAAAGTTGTTTTTGTGATCTGCAGGGAAATAAACGAAGCGCTAAAACCGGGAGTATATGCTCTAATCGATGCCTGTTCAGCAGACGATCTTCAATACCTTCATACTGCATTTGGAGGTGACTAACCAAACCTGGCTCAATCGCTAAATTCATCATGTTTTCAAAAATTTCTTCGTTCTCATTTCCATTCTGTTTTTTTTTTTTTAGAGGGTCCTTGTCGGAGCACTCTCGCGTCTCTGCAACACGATTACAGGCAGAATTTCCAATACGAGGGAAAAGTTTGATACTTACATAACATAATTAAATTGTCTGTTGTGTTGGGAAAAATGATCATTGCTCTTGATTTGACCGGTTTTTGCTACCAGACTTCCTGAGTCTCGGGAGTGTGGTTTTATGTACGAGCAAAAGCATTCGGGAAGCTGGAAATTTGCTACCAGAAGCAGAAACACTCTAGCTGCAATTACAAGGTAAAAAGCTCGACAGTCTCAGCTCTGATGTGCAAATCTAATTTTGCTTGGGTACTTTTTGTATTGTAAATGGCCTTTGTTAGGGTTATACATTGAAGCACATTCTTGATTTTGAAAGTAAAAGAATTTTCCCAATTTATTTATTTTATATCTACATACACTCTTTTGAGTAAATCCATGTGTTCCAAATCAATTTCTCCAATATAATTTTTGCAGATGATTTGCCAATCAATAACAATTTCGGTTTTTTTTTTCAGACGTGAATTTTGGTGGGTCTAGACTCAACTTGATCGTGTTCGTGTGTAACCCGTTTGATTAAATGAGTTGTATAACCTCTTTAAGAATGACATTGTAATTTTTATAAGGAATCACGTCAAAAATATCTTTAGTAAAACGGGTTGATTACATTGTGTCGTGTCAATATAATCAAACCACTCAAACAGATCTTGTTCGCATTGCATAACTAAACCCGTCTAACAAAAATGGCTCGATTTTCTTGAAGGTCTTCAATAGTAGGAGTATTATGTTGTCTTTTAGATTTAAATTTAAATTTCAGATGTATAATTCAAATGTTTGGTCGGTTTGTATTTTATTTGTGTCGACAAAGATTACAAATAAAATAAAATAAAATAAAATTGAAAGAGCTCAAAGGATTACAAGTGATTGTGAGTGAGGCCGACCTTGGGTTGTCGTCTCCTCGTCCACCTAAGTCAAGTAGAAATTAAAGAGAAATGGATTATCATTACTATCACGTCTTTTCTTTGATTATTGTCTTTAACCATATCTCTAATTTTATTAAATTTTACATTTTTTGCTCTTAAAAATTCAAAACATGCCATGTTTTATGTGTAGCCGGTACGTGTAAGATGCATGTACATTTTTATATCGGCAAATGCATGTGAATTACGTATTATTTAATCGTTACATTTGTATTGATAATTTTATGTAAACCACAGTAGTTCACTGAGAAATGAATGTGAATTCATGAGTATTTAGTAGTTACATGTTGATTTGTACACTAATAAAAGTATGGAAGTCCATTTTACCTATACATTGAAAAATGTATGCAAGTCGATTGATAATTGTTAATAAATCTAGTTTTGTCTAATTTTCACATTGATGTTATGTACGTAAGTTTACTGATAAGTTTATTTAAATTTAATATAGTCCAAATACATGATAGCTTTGTATCAATAAGTCTATGGAAGTTCACTTATTAATGATAATTGTTTATAAGAACAATATATGTAAAATATTTTTTTTTTACAATTTATTCATACCTCAAAATTTCTAGACGAAAAAATTGTCAATATTTTTTTTATAAGATTTATTAAACATATGTAACTCATGCTCATGATAATATGCATCGAAAGTCATGTCATGTACTTTTATATTAATTGTTTAAACATAAAAATAAGTTTTAAAAGGTGCGTAAAAAAGAAACAAATATTATGAAAATGCAAAACACGATTTCCCTTGTTTTTTATCACGTGCAAAGATATACAAATCATTTTTTTTCTATGCACATGGTAATTACCATTGGGAGACGTTTTATATACTTTTACATTATTCATTTAACTTTGAAAAAAAATATATTTACACATAAAAGTTAACATAAAATTTTAAAACATGACTTTCAAATAAACACGACTCTCAATATTTTTATTATATACAATATTTGACTACTATGGACTAATTTTTTTCATAAACAAAAATATGTTAGAAATATAGTACTAGATTGATTTGTGTGTCATTATATCGCATAATTTTTATTTTTGACTAAATCAATACATTTTTGTTTTCACTTAGCCAGTCCAAAATTTGAATAATATCTTTTTTCCACTATTTTGTTATTTGTATTTAATTAATTTTTTAATAAAAAAATCATGCTTATCACAATATTAAGCATGCCCCACAAAAAATAAATTAAAAAGGTTAATAATAAATAAAACATAGCTATATCAATCAATTAAACAAGAGAAGCCATGAAACACTAACAAGTAACATAAAGTCATAAACATTATAAATCAAACACCCACAAACCCAAAAAAGTCACCTTATATTAATCAATCAAACAAAAAAAATCAATGGCCCAAATTCCCCAAAAAAAAAAAAAAAAAAAACTAGTCACCTACTAAATTCCACCCTCCACATTTTTGCTATAAATACCCATATCAACCCTCCAAAATTCCCTACAAGCCATACAAAAAAATTGTGCAAAAAAAAAATCCCAAAAAAAATGGCCTATAGAGGAAGAGACACTTCAATTTTTGATGTGTTCACTCTCAATCCTCTCCCATACCCAGTTTTGTTGATTTTAGCTGTGCCCTTAATTTTCCTTGGAACATCATGGTACTTCTCTTATGAATCTTTTGTTGAAGATGCTGAGGATCAATTCAATTGGCTCCTTTTGGTCACCCCTATTTTGCTCATTCTTGTTGTGAGGTGGTTGTCAACTATGGAGAATCAAGACTTTCTCTTTGGCGTGTCGCCGTGGGACCGCCGCCGCCGGACTCACCACCGCCCCCCGCCGGTGGGGAGCTCGCCGTGGGGGGTGGCGGCCTTGATTGTGCTACTCCTTGTCATGGTCCAATTTCAGTCCACCTTTCTTGATAGTTGGCTTGTTTGATACCTTAATTTCTCGGTATTCAGTCACGAGGTGCTGATTGATCTGAAGTCGAGTAAGAAAAGTTTGGAAAAACGTCTTTTTTTTAGTTTTGGGAAAAAGTTTTTGTCAGTTGATTCAGTATTTGAATATGAGGTGTTGATTGATCTGAATTCGACTTGAAGAAGGTTTGGGAATAAGAGTTTGAGCCGCCGAGTTAAATTACAACAACTTCTGCCGGTTGATTCACTTCGTATGCAATGATGGTTTGATATGTTTTTATGATTTGGGAATTTGGTGAAGTAGTTATTTGGGGAATTGTGGGTGTATTTAGGATCTGGGAATTTGGTATAGTTTTGGGATGGTTTTTGAAGTAATTAGTTTGAGCAATTGTGGGTAGTTTTGTAATATGAGATGTATAGATATATATGTGGCTCTTGTAGGTTGTACATATTGAAGGATGATTGAGGGTTATAGATATGTGAAGATATTTATGGTAAGTAGAATATTTCATATGGGTTTTTTTTAAGTTTAATTGAATTTTATACGAGTTTAATCATAATAGATACTAGAGCTGACAATTTAAATCAAATTTACAAATACGTTTAAATTCGATTTGCATTTTTACGAGTTTGGTCGCATAAGGTAAAACTAGCGTTAATTCTTTTAAATGAGTTGAATTAGACGAATTTTTATAATTTACAAGTGAATCCTAAAAGTAAAGAGTAACTAGTTATTCGTTTCGTGTTTTATCATGCATGTTTCTTCCAAATTAACAAGAGGTTTTAGTAAATAAATCAACAATTTATTAATACAAAAATTAGCCAATTCACTCAATTGAATATCTTCTTTAAACACAATCATAACACACTATAAATTAAATATTTATTGTACAATTCACTATGATTTTTTGGAGCACACAAGTTGTTGAAGTGCTTTGTTTCTTTTGATTATACAACATTCTTTTAGCAATTAAGTAGTCTTAATGTTTTATTTAAACTAATCATTATTTTACAACAACAAAAATCATCACTCTTCCAAGTCTAAACCTAAAATATTGTTTTCTTTTTTATTTGTTTATAAACCATCAAAACTTGTTGCATAGTCATTGGTTGCTTTGTTGTTTGGCCATTCCTTCAACCCAACAAACTACATAAAACAAGGCCTAAAGTAATTTACTCAAATGGTTCCATGATTTTCATCACCAAAACAACTTTTGACCTTAATAATCCAAATTATTTCACAAAACTAAAATTTGAAAATTTGAAATCCAACAACCAATTGGGATAGGTTGCCCATAAAACAAGGAGAGTGTTGAAAATGAAAACAACCATTACTCATTTTTTTCATGAAAGATGCTAAATGCACAAACTTTTACATACTATACAAAATGATGTAACAGCTTATGTGGCGTCTATTTATTTCGTTTTTTAGTTTAAAATTAATTTTAACGAACAACAACCCAACGTATATGATACTACTATCCTCCCATGAATTTCTGCTGTGAAGCGCCCGGTTTATTAGACATTTTACACACGTGGCGCGTTATAATTGAGCCAACTCACCAAAAGAATATTTGATGTGTTATGTTTCATTTGCTGACACATCATTTTGTATATATATTTTTGTACAAAATTTTGTACATATGATATTGCACTTTCATGAAAAATACTAAATGTACAAACTTTTGAACACTGTACAAAATAATGTGACAGGTTACGTGGCGCATTAAAACTGTTTATTTTTCATTTCAAAACCCCCATCAATCTTCTTTGTTTACAAGTGTTGAAACTTGAAATTAAAACTGTTTTTTTTTTATATATTTAATTTAAGCCCGTTTTACAAATGGGCTGGTTCAAAACTGGCCCATTAATGAAGGCCACATTGTTTTGATTTTTTTTTTTTTTTTTTTTCTGATTTATACAATGGGATTCTTGGGCGGGCTTACACACTCGATGTTGACATCTTCAAACTGTTTTACTATATTCAGGCTAATTCTCATTCGAGATTTGTTCACAGTTAAACTTTTCACCTCTATCCATAAATGTGTTGAGCATGAATCAAATTCAAGCGCTCTTTTCAGTCACACAGCTTGTGTTGCCATTTACTCTACCATTGACTAAAGAGTAAATGGTAGATGAAATCTTTTGATAATTCAATCGGAGTTCATTAGGGATCGCAGTTGGGTGGGGTTTTTCGGGTTCGGGTGAAAATAGACCTAGTAGTTTGAATTCGAATTACAAACATAAAAAATCAACCCGACTTGAAAATTGGTTTGATTCAATCAGTTTCGGATCGGGTCGAGTTTATCTTTCAAAAATACAGATGGTATTGGATCAAATGAAACAACTCATTTCACTCTAAAAGTACGAAGTTTATCAGTTTAGAAAATATCCAATCCAATTTGATCCGACCTCATCTCCTTTTGAATAGAGTTCGAATTATTATAACAATATGAATCGGAACAAATCTAAATTATCACCTCTACTATAATAATAACAATAAAAAAAAAATCTACCTCGAATCTGACCTGCAAAATTTGAAAGTTTGTTGTGTGCTTTGGCTCAAGCTTGCATTGCAAAATGTGCTGGTTCGTTCAACTCGACCTAAAAATTGATTCAATCCACCTAAAACATCTGATACGTACAATATGAATCATTTTTTTTTTGTATCCGTATATTCAAGTCTAAATTGCCCGCTTTTGCTTTTATGATAATTATTTTTATATTTTACCTTGAAAAATTGTATCGTCCTTTACTGTGATTATTTGTACTTTTATTACAACAATCCATAAATGTATAAAATTGAGAGCCCACCAAACCGAATAAGTTGGTTGCTTTACTGATCCATTAGTCTTGGCCCATACTGAGCCCACTTGTACTCTAAAGGATGGCCCACAACAAATTACTCATATAATACAACTCGACTTTCACGTAATTATTCAATATATTTTAAATGTCACGTCACACTGCTTAACGAATAAATTGACGAAAACTAACATCAAAAATCATTTTGAGTTTAGAAAATGCACGAACAAATAATGGTTTTTACTTCTTTTGTTTGTATGATTAGTTAGTTTGAGAGTTTTTTCAATAAGATTGATTTATTAAAATTTGAGAACATTATTTCACGTGAAGCACGTGGATCAACTGACGTAAAATTGTTAGTAAATGTGAGTAAGCCTCGACAAGTTGCCGACAAAATTTTGAGTAAATGTAAACGATCTTTTTTATTTACACCAACAAAAGCTTTGTCAATTCATTTATGCATATTAAGAGCAACTCCAATGCGGAGTGCTAAGAAGGCGCTAACCCAATGCATGCATTGGAGTGTCAGGCGCTAATGAAGCGCTAACCCAATGCATGCATTGGAGTGTCAGGCGCTAATGAAGCAGCGCTTGGTTGAGGCGCTTGCGGAAGCGTCGGCTCCAACGTTTTTTTTATTAATTAAATTGTTAATATAATATTTTATTCAAAAAAGAATAATTAATAAAATATCATTCATTTTTTTCCTTATTCAATGTATAAACATATTGTAACAGTAGTGTTTGCATCATACTGCAACACTAATATAATATAAGTCAATATAATTTAAAAAAATATATAGTATAATACAATACCAATTTTTTTCACATAAATTTTCTTTTCATGTTTTTCCACACCATTTTTTAAAATGGATTGTATGCTCAACTTGAATTCATTCCGCTTATTAAAAAGATTGAATCACTTAACACAGACATAATTCATTTTCAAGTGCGGATTGACACGATATGATAGAGATAACATATTTAAATAACTGAGTTCAAAATTACACAATAAGACTTGACAGGTTTAAATATATGAGTTGAGTTAGACCACAAAATTTTATTGACCAAATACGTTTGTGATCAATCGGTGCATTAATGTCTCAAAAGTGACTTGATTGAGTATATATGACAACGAGTTGGTAAATAGAAGGAAAGACGAACAACACCAATTGCATAATTCAATCACGGGCCACTTCATGAGTTTTCCACAGTGTTACAAAGAAATCAAATAATAGAATGAATCTTACTGCCTCACACTAGCGTTGGAGTGAAAAAAGATAAGAAAGTGCTAAACACTCACTTAGTGATGTGACACACTATCTCTACTCTTAGCACCCTCTTAGCACCCATATGCATTGGAAAAGCAAAAAATCTCTCAAACAAGCATTGAATAATGATGTTAATTAGTAATTATTATCAATTGAACACTGAACTTTAAGTTGTTAGTGTTGTGGTTGGACTGAATTATCAAACAATTATAGTGTCATTAATGAAAATGCATTTTTGTTATCATAATTGAAGACAATTTGTGCACTGAACCCATAAATAACTAGGCGTTTTTGGGGCCAATAAATGAATGATTTAATACCAGTTTGCTCCAAATCCAATGCATTAAAGGTTTTGAAAAATAAATTTAAAATAACTTTGAATTATGAAAAATTAGATGAGTTATTATGAAATAAATTGTACTTAAATTAGTAATTGTTTATACATTTATAAAATATAAAAAAATTAGGTAATAACAAACTCACACCAACCCAAATTGGACCGGACCGAACCCAAATAGTTTGGTTTAGATGAGTCGGACCAAGTCATCTGGTCGAGCGAAAGAATAATTATTTTATTGATCATATGTATCAACTGAATTTAATTTCGACCCATTTTGACCGTTTCGATTATTTTTGCCCCAATGTACTCCAAATCTTTACCATTTTGACTCATTTTCCCATCAATAATCACTCTCATTCCAAATTTATGACCAGAATAAAAGTTCTTCCGAATTTATAACTACATTAAAAAGTCAAAAAAGTGAAACATTGAAGAATATTATGGTACTAAGTATGTAAGAGATGAATTGAAGATGAGAATGTGAGTGAATCCACCAAGTTTTGCAAGTACTTTATAGATTGGTGGACAAATATTTATGAGGCTGCAAAGATAGGTTCATTTAAAGTTATGATTGTTGGAGTAAATTCAAGGCAAATTTGTAGGTGCCTTTACTCTCCATCTCATTAATTGTACAATTTTTTTTGTGGTGCAAATCATGGACCTAACATTTGTTATCCTTGTTTTCAACTACATTTGGTAGATCTCTTTTTTTTTTGCTCGGTGCACTGCAATAGACCGATAATTTGGACATGAATTTTCGGGCACTCGAAATTTGATTGTTTTGGTCAGATTGGGTTACGATGAAGACGGTGTGGATCAAATCGAGCCACTCACAAAGTTCCTGTGTAAAACTTGTGGCTCAACCTGGTCTGATCTGTACGACGAATTTGCACAAATTTTGGGTCGGATTTGACCTGACCCAAAATAAGAAGTTGAATTGCCGTAAGCTCTTCATTGCACCAATTCACTTTCGTTCAAAGAAAAATGATAAGATATAAAGCTCTTCATGAGTAAATAAGATACATTGATTTATTGCATTGTCACCTACTTTGCTAAAGTTGCCACCAAGAGGAGTTAAAGTGAGCTTATGGTAGAGAAGAAATGCAATGTTGGTGCCAAATATTGGACCACAAAAAAAAAATATGTAGGAAAAATATTTCAAGAGTTAGGGTTAGTTTTTTCCCTTTTGCAATATTGCTTGATCTATCAAATTTTTTGAAAATAATATTTAAAATTTTGGTATGGACTATGTGTAACAAAAAAATATATACAACATCAACATAAAAATTATTATGAGTTTCTCTCTTAAAATTGCACGATATAACACAAAACTAACGTTTGTTGACGATTAAAACACAAAATCATGATATATATATATATATATAATTTTTGTAATTGTAAATATGTCAATAAAAAAATCATAATTGTTCGCAAGCAATTTCTAGAGAATAAAATAAACTTTTTACAAGTGTCAATAAAAAAAATAAGTTTTTGAACACAAACTTATGTTTTTGAATAACTTAGGAGATACACAAAGTTATAATCCCAAAATATATTACTAAGTTTAATATACTTGAATATATAAATTATTACATGTGTCGTTTATTAATTATATTATATATAAGTGTGTAATAAGATGACATATGTGACGCGACGTATATTGATGGATTCAAATAAATTTAATTAATGGTGTGACACATTTCATGTCATTGTGTGTTTTATAAATTGACAACATGATAACATATTTTTCTTCTTTAAGAGACAATTTGACATTTTAATTATATGACAATAACATCATATCAACATGTTATGGAACAAACCACCCAACCACAACAATTGGGTCTAATCTAAATA